>JASDQU010221719.1:0-11529 GCA_032191745.1 Picea mariana
TCATTATCGACTTACCTATTTTAGCTCGTTGCGCCATGCATGAAGAATACTTTTTCCAAAGCGAGAATTTGAGCTTGCAACCTTGATTAAGATCGTCCAGTGATCATTACGCTCTTGCTTTCCATCTTATTTCCATGTCTACATTACTTTGTGAACTCGATATTATTAACCCCGAGCACTTATGTTCGAGGAGCTTAGCGCACTTGAAGAATCTGCGAAGGATGTAATCGTTGATATCAGGACCGAGAAAGTCATGTCGAAAAGAAGGATGTCTGCAGGTGTGCAAGCATCATCGATAGGAGGAATCCAAGTTTCTCCATCGACTTCTCATGGAGCTGGAACTTCCAGAATCGCGACATAGATGAGAACGAAGCATAGAGACGATCTCGGGAATGCCAAGTTGATTCTGAGCATCTTACCTACATATATACCTCCTCTGAGTGGCGTAGTGAATAGAGACAACTTGCCCAGGGATTTTGAGTATGCTTTGGTCACTACATAACTCCTGAAAGGGGTGCGTGCAGTTTGTGCCAACCAATATAAGATCGTAGCATTGAAGTTTAGCGACTTCAACCTCGGTGACAGAAAGGCTTACAACATGCTCGCCCCACATAAGTATTTGACTAAGACTAAAGAAAAGAACTCCAATATTATCCTGCAGTGATGGAACCCCACGCAGTCCACACTGCTCAATGTGATGAAGATCCCACACCTCGGAAGACACCAGGAAGTGAACACATGCGTTAAATTGTTGTTGTCCTGCTACCACGAAGGATACTTATGGTTGAATCGTCGCATCACTGTGGATCCGACCTTGATTAATCGGATCACTAGGCTTAGCATGCAAGTCCTCGACCCACAAGATTTTTAACCTGGAAAGACCTAAGACCAAGCATTAGCATAGAGGATGAAAGAGAATTATGGCGATGTCGAGAAGGGCACATGAGAATACAAGGTAGCCTCTATCCAAAGTGGCACAGTACACCTTGCATGTCAGTTGATCGCAGGAAAGCTAGTTTGCAAGAACCGGCCCACCCAAGTGAATGGATTCGTCGTTGACCTCACAAGGAAGTGCACAGAAGGACTTCAGATGAATTGGACGTAGTACTTGGTAAACCAGTTGGAATTGGACTACAGGGAAGCACAAGACCAAAGACATGAGTTCCACTTCAGCTGGCTTCTCATACTGATTGCATTCATTGCATGTGAGATGCCAGAAGGTGCGACCTTCCTGGACATCGAGTCCTTTGAACCATTGGCTGCGAAGTTCACTACCCTGTGGTACTTGAAAATATGAACAGTTAATGGTAGTCAAATGTCATCTTCCACACTTACTACAACTAGTTGAGTGTGGCCATCTAGTCTGAGCCTCGTATGACCCAGAATACCCTCCACAATTTTCGGCCCTTAATGAAGTTCAGTGAAAATCATCACTTCATTTATATAATAGCATGCATAGATGGTCATAAGCAGCAGTTGCAGTCCTATTACAAGCTTACAAAGGAATATTTAGAGGAAATTACCAAGGAATGGTCAACATACCTCCTTATCCCTGCCAACCTTGTAGAGTTGTCTGATATAGACAATTTGGAAGTTGCACAGGATACACCCAGACCTAGTAAAAAGAAGCCTAAAGAAGTTCAGGCTATAGACAACACATCCGTGAAGACTGTGTCTATGTCACCAGTGCAAAGAGGTTTTGGCGAAGAGATTGGTGAGGAAGCATTGCAAAAGGACGAGGACGACCCCTCGAAGAAAAGAAATGTGTCCCCCTAGAAGCCTTCATCTAGAAAGAAAATGAAAGAAACCAAGACCAAGTTCGAGACTTTCCTCACCCCAGATGACTTTAACTTCATCATTGTTGCATTGAACGACGCTTCGCTAGAGATTTTAGAGAAGTAGGAAGCCAAGAAGGAGACGATGTATAGCTAGATCAAGATAGAGCTCCAAGGAGTGCAGCAGGCACTTCAGTCGGGGCACGCAGTCTCCACTGTGCCCCTGTCAGTCGGAACACCGGAACAAGGAGATGAACTAGATCAACTCCACCGAATCACATATTAAGTCGAGGCTCAACTTCAAAAAGCACAAGATGAAGTAGAGCAATCCATCCAGGCTTTGAAACAAGTATAGGGAATACTTGAATAACATCACAGTGCTTCAGAACAAGAAAATAGTGCTCTCCAAGAAAAATGGAATGGCGAGAAAGCACAACTACAACAAGGAAGGGAACAATTGCTAGCAGAGCAATTGGAGGTAAAGGAAGTGGTCAACAGAACACTTCGCTCTGTGACATTCATTGAGGTACATACCAAAGAAATAATCCCACAACATGTGGCACAACTCGAAGACGTGATCCATAAGCTACAGTAGTGCATCACAGATCTAGAGCTCTATGTTGTACCTGAAACTCCACAAGAGGTAGGAGACCTAAGGGAATCAACTGCCCGCAGCGCAGTTGGTAGATTAAAATCTCTTTCCTTGGAATGCAAGAAGCTGAGTAACAAGAGTGCCCAGATTTATGAGAACCTCACGAAGTATCCAGAGTTACATGCATCTGAGTCGCAACTCCAAGAAGCAAAGCAACATGATGATATGTTACATGCACAGTTGAAGGCCTTAACACCAGTTGAAATAATGAAGAGGTTTCAAGAACAATGCATGGCCCAACAACAGATCCACACGATTCAAGGTAAAGTGATGGAAGTCACTCAACGACTTCAACCAGTGCAAGAAAAGGCATGCCAACTATTCACCAAAGTTGAAATCCAAGGAGCTGAGCTAGAACATGTCATCATCACAACAGAAGAATGCCTAGAAGGGCCATTGAACAACGCAGAGATCCAAGATTTCACTGAGCAAAAGGTCGTAGCATTGTAGCAGGTCAAAGCCACTCAAGCCAAGATCGAGGATTTCGTGGCATAATTTCTCAAACCAGAGTGACTCGGGATGAGTCACAAGTGAGTGTTGGGGGTCTATTGGCCCTTGACCAAGTTTTGGGATAATCTTGGTCATGTTTGACCATTTTTGGGACTTTTCCAGAATGTCAAAGATGGAGCGCCAGACGAAGCAGAGATTGTTGAATCTCGGCCCAATTTTGGGTCCCTTTTTGGGTTTTGGGAATATGTAATGGGAAAGGGATGTTGGCCCATGGATTTACCCATGTTTAGGCTACTTTTTTATGTATAAATAGAAGGATAGGAAAGAAAGTAGTAGTCTAATATCGACATCTATGTGATGTAGGCTAAGTGCAAGTAAGGTCATTAAGTGCTTTGTGCCTATATGAGACTTGGAGGGCTAAGTGTAAGTCATTGTAGGAAGTTGGAAAAGGCTTTGTGCTATAATGCAAGGAAGAAGGATCTAGCGAGCTATGTAGATCTTTTGTCCTGTGCACAGTAGGGTTTTGAAGGCTTTGTGCTTGTAACCGATTGAAGACGCTAATGAAGAAGAAGCATTGGTGGACATAGCCTAGGTTGGGGGTGAACCATGTAAATACAGTGTTGTCTGCTTTGTACCTTGTTCTGATGCATTGATGTTATTAATTTCTAAGTTCTTTGAGATGAGTAGATAGATATGATATATATTCTTATGCTCAGTGCTTATGGTGTGTAGAATGTTAAACATGATCCATGTGTATATGTTAAGTGATTGATCTGTTAGATATGAATAATATGTTGGTGCTAAGTGGTTGAATATTCTAGTTCATAGTGAATGTTGTGAAGCTCTGTTATACCAACGAAGTGCTTACTGAATGCATAATAAAGAACCAATAATGCTAAGTCTATATTAAGAGTTATAATCACATATATGTGTCCCATCTAAGGTTGCAGACACTTGAGTCCTGCAACCACCCCTTCCTCGACCTTGGGTGAGACTTCATCTTCTTCACAGGTGTTGCCGAAAGGGCCGGTAGTTAGGGATTTTTTGGTGTGCTCTTGAGCGTTGAACCCTGGGTCTGCCCCTATGCCAACACCCAGGTTACTTCATCATGGTTCTATTTTGACTGCATCCCCGCAATATCATTAACCATCCATTTCATCCACCGTCAGTTTGCCCATCTGTAGATTGTCCTCCATCTATTTCCCTAATACATAAACCCGCCTATGGGGCCCTAAAACTCCACTTGTTCTCCAAGAAACGTGCGCCATCATCAGGCCAAGACATATTCCACTTGGGCACCTATTTCTATATCTACACAGTTATCCCAACTTATTTTTTATTCTTTCGGTAATTGTACAAACCCCTTTTTTCCCGCATTTACACAACTTTCTGTTGTCTCCTTTAGAGACCTTACTTTTATGGCTAAGTAAACCTTGTCACCCTTGGTTGAGGCATTTTTTCACTTTCCCCCATCACTAACATTATCCATAACCCCCAAGCATCTTACAGTCCATCCACCTTTTTTATCTTTGTGTTTGTCCATTTTTGTCGCGCCTTTGGCACAACTTACCCTCATTTAGTCGTCCCCCTTACACTAGATTTAGTTTCACAGTTGATGCCACTTTGCATATCTCCTCAACCAAGGGCAGTCTTGAGTATCACCACTCCTAGACTTCACCCATGTTACTCATTAGTTCCTGATCTCATCTAGTAGATTTCATGAATCCCTTTACTTCTTTGAGTCACATCTCCCTTTCTGTCGACATCAACATAGTTTCTAGAAGGGTTACAATATCTTGACTCTCATTACCTTTACAATGAGGAGTCTTGGATGACACAGAGAGAACCATTATTGCTCTCTGTTTTAGTTGACCCCCACAACATTCGACTTCAATACTTTATCATGTGGCAGTGGGTCTTACTTTGCGACTATTGCAGTTTTTTTTATATTTGCCGAAGACCTCTGAAAATTATAAGGCCATCAATTTCTGCGACTCCTCGACACTTCTTATAGGTGTCATCGCTTCTTTTCAGAGTTTTTTCACCATCTTAATTTTCCTCTGCTATTATCAACATGCCCCTAGGGGTGCTACAGTCATCTACACCAACATACAACTTTAGTTACTGTCTCCCACATTTTTTGAGTTACATGACACGAGAATGGGGCATGCCTGCCTTGTTTTTACACAGTTTTATTTTTCACACCTTACAAAAGGATTGGTTCCTACAAGTTCCCCTCTCCCTCCAAGGGGTCGATCTTGACACTCCTCGTAATTCTCTTTCTTACATAGGTACTCTCAATAGAAGAAACATTGATGTATTTTGCCTATACGTATTCTCCTAACCTCACACATTAGGGGGCATTTGTTATCACCAGAATTTCATCCACAAATGGTTACCGGAATCCAGCATCTTCAAAACACCCATTAGTTCAATCATGGACCAAAAATGCATTTCCAAAAGGTCCAAAACTATACAACTAGTTATAAAATCAGCATGCACTAAGGCTACACATGGAGCGCACGCACATGCATCGTCCAGAAACGCAAGAAAAGTGAACATACGCACGATGCGTGACCGTGGAAGCAAAAAATCACGCGCCCCTCAGAACGATGCATTTATGATATTGGTCGGCCTTCCACCCACTTCTGGTTCAGCTTCCAAGTCAATTTGACATCCAAATCTTGACTGAATTTGACTGGGGGGTGGGTCAAAGACCTAAAGGTTCCCTAAAGGACCCCTTGTTCACACTAAGAACTAGTTGCATAATGCCTCAAAGCTATGCTATAAAAAGAGGCCATGTGTGCACTATATTTTCAAGGAATTCATTTGTATTGTTATGCTAGTTATATTCTCTTGGAGAATCCTCTTTTCTTGTTAAGAGTATACAAGCACCATTTCATTTAGTCATTCATATCACCTCTTGAGTGAATGTTCTTTGGATTCTTTTCACCATTTCATTCTAGTTTGTTAATTGTAATAAGAGCTCAATATTTGGGGGTCCAAGAGCCCTCCCTTGGAGGAAGAGGGGACCCATATATCTCCCTTTCTCTTTGGTGTTTTCTTTCCACTAATACAATTCTTTTCATTGGTGGCATGTGTGTTTTTTATTTTTGTTCTAATATCCTTATGCACTCTAGTTTAGCTTCTTTTATTGTTCTTAGCTTAGTTCTTTGTTTATTCTTTATGCTTGATCTTTCTAATCCTTTCTTTCACTACTGTCTTGCCTAGCTAACCCAATTGGGCTTGTAAGCATCCCTATTTTGCTCATCTAGGTGACAAAAGGGGTGCAACAATGTCCTTTCATCAGATCATATTATAATGGTGTGGAAAAAATCAATACACTTATTTTCTAGCTACTAAATCTTTTCTAGGATTGGGATTTATTTGGCCCCTTTTCCTATCAATGGTTGTAGAATGATCTCCTTCACATGTCAAGGTAAATCAACACAATTTTACCATACTTGGAATGCCATCCTTTGGAGTGCTCAAGATAAGGGACCTTTAGGTCCAAATAATTTAGTTTTACTTAATATCAATTTCCAGGATCTCCTTGACCTCCTTGATATGGGTTTCGATAATCTCCTCCTCCTCCTTGACCTCTAGGAGGAGTTTTGAAATTTTATGTGTACCATTGCATGCCAAATAGAAAATTAGTGTCAGTCACTTTATGTTCAAATACATTTTCAATGCCCATCACTTTATGCTCAAACAAATTAACAGATCGCCAATTTTATATTTATGTAAATTTATGAAATGTTAATTTATAAAAATAAAAGTTAATAATTATTTTTTAAGATACAAAGTAATTAAACCAAATAATTGAAAACACAGTTTAAATATAAATACAAATAAATTGAAACACAAATACAAATCTATATTGTAAATTTATAAATTATCTTTTTTATTAAGAAATTAATTATTTAGATATTGTTTTTGGGATTAACTGCGTAGTGTAAGTCATTAATCTATGATCCATATCCATGAGTATTAGTCGCAACTGACCAATAATTCTCATGATTTGAATAGTCCACTTAGCACTCATTGCATCGGGTGATGCTCATTGGGGTGAAGAAATGGGATTGAAACCAACGAAATGAATTACATAGAATCAATCATCACTTCCGGGGCTTACACCCGATAACCAAGACTTCCCAGGTGGTCACCCATCCTAGGACGCCTCTGGCTCAAGTGTGCTTAACTGTGGAGTTTTCGCCACAATCAATCCCACTTAGCTTGCTACGCAATTCATTTCGTTGGTTTCGATTTCACCTGATGGGATGGACACAATTTCACCTGATGCGCTTACTTTGTAGTACAATCATGCATTTCGGTAAGCCTTTTGAGCCTCAGGAACACCATATAGGTTATATATATATTGGTATCTGACTTATGGTGGTCAAGTGAGAATGGTAGGATGTGTCTCTGACTCATTTGGGACAATCACATGTTTGAGATGGACACAATTTCCCCTTCTTTTTAAATCAATGAAAAAAAAATGCCCATTCCTTTCTAGTACAATCATGCATTTGGGATGAACAAAATTTATTTTAAACCTCCGCTTTAAATTCATGTATGAAAAATGCACTTCTTTCCCAAGGAACAGGGAACTTATTAAGTCAGTGTTCTAAAATTTATATATAAAATGTATAATTTTTACTAAACATTAAAAATTATAACTTTCAACCATTCATATTTTGATGAAGATTAATATCAACCATGTTCTTATTAATATTAATATTTGAATTCACAGAAAAGGAATAGTTCCAAATAATTGAAATAAACTACAATATCTCAACAAAAGATTTAAGCAAGAGCATTCAACATTAGTATAAGGATTCTAGAGAAATTTTAGTACATAACATTAAGTTAAAACGCATACTTAACATTCATTGCTTACTAGAGTTCTACATTTATTCTATGTCACTAGTGAGTATTTATTCTATGTCATTAGTGATCATTTATTCCTTGTTATTGCTCAACAATCATTAGGACTCTATATGTATTACACACTTTTTCCAACCTACCTAATAAATTTCAAGGAACTCTTAAAAAACCATAAGTTTATATAGATATAGAGCCACAAAAGATATTAAAATAATTCTATCCCATGACATTTTATTTAGATTTAAATTAAATTCAACGAACATGCTAGGTTTTTATTGATCTATTGTCTTGTAAGTATAAGAGTCAACCTCATAGGGTATTCCCATGGAATTGGAGATACCCTCTACATTTTTATAGAGGTGGTGCTCCTCTAATTTTTGTTCAAATGACAATTATATTATGGTTCTAGATATTTGATTTTTTCATTTATCAAACATTTAATGATTGGAGAGGAAAATGCAATGGAACATAAAAAAAAATCGAGGTAATCGTTTGACACAAGAAAAACAGGTGAACTTGTTCATTCCATCATACCATTTAACATATCATATCATGTCTACCTACCTACCTACCTACCTTTTGATAAAGTTGTATGTTTCTTCAACTCATTCTCATCCACCTAGGGTTCAATCTTCACTTTGTGGTTTGGATAATGGGTCACATAGCCTTAGTTTCCTTCATAGTCTTATTCAATGGAGCAACCTCCCCTTTTTCAACCATGAATGAGTTATTCGATAAGGATGCCCATTATCCCCTTTACTCTTCTTACTAGTTGTAGAAGGAATTATTAGAGTTGTGAGGGTAGCATTGACAAATGGATCATTCAATGGTATTCATATTGACAATTCCCACCTTGCTTCTCAATTACTATTTGTTGATGACATTCTTATGTTCTATGATGGTTCAAAATTGATGGTAGACAAAATCAATGAGATCTTACATATATTTTATGCATACATGGGAATGATGATAAACTCACCCAAATCAATGGTGTCTTGTTGGGGTCTATGTAAAGGTATTTAATTATTTTTTTCAAGATTAATTAGCAGTTTCTCATAGCTAAGATTGAGAAAAAAGTAAACTCTTGGTGTGTTAGATGTATTTCCCATAGTGGGAGATTAGTCCTAGTAAAATATGTTTTAGACGTCATTCTAGTTTATTGGATGTCCCTCACTTCAATACCAAAAGGAATTCTAAAGTTAACTATATATATTTAATATCATTTCATCTAGTCAAGGGCTTAATAAAATAATGGAATGGATCTAGTTTCTTGAAAAAAGTTGCTATACCAATATCTCATGGTGGTTGGGGGACAAAAGGTTTGTTCCTCTTCTAAAAATCCTTAGCTACAAAACAATTGTGGTGTATCTTGTAGTGAATGGGCCTTTGGGCCCAAAAATATCAAATAAAGATACTTTCTCTCCTCTTCCATAGAGGATTGGATACATTCTCCAAACAAAAATACCCTAAACTCCTCAATAATATGTAAAACCACCATCACGTAAGCAAGGAATTTTACATATTGCTAATTCCTCTCATTCGAGATCTCAAAAACAAAGTATTTTTCATCCTTCATGACATTGCCTATGGGTAGGACATGAACATTTTGTGCCAACATTGGCTCTTGAGGTGGGATATAGAAATTAGGGAAGGATATGTTGAGACTTGGAAATCCTACATTAACTATCTCAAGAGGTGCAATATTATCCTAAATAATTATGATGATGAATTCCTTTGGTCTCTAAAACCCTCTGGGGGATATGAGCCCAAGATTGTGTTGAATCTTCAATAGGCTAGGCTCAAGCATGAAGTTTATTCCAATTTTAGCATTTGACTTGAACCATAGATAGTTGCATTTACACCATAAAAAATTTGTTGTAGTAACCAAGTGATGACAAGCCCATCTCTTGAACTTTTCTTAACCAGGGATAAACTAACGTGCTTGATTCCAATGCACACTCTTCTTATCGTAACTCTCAAACACTCATCAACACATTATCCTTTCCTCTCAAAGGCTTAAGAACTATTGTTTCCTCATTTGAGTTATTCATATCTATACTTCGCTGCCTCTTCATTTCTTCACATGACTACTTTACCATGGCCTTGGGATTCCTTCACAAAGCCTATCACAATAAAAAAAAGGGATTCAACATAGTCCTCTCGATGCTCCACCTCTCATCGCATATAACCATGCATTATGATCATGGCCTATCGTAATAGCGAAACACAGTAAAACATATAAATATGCCTCATAACCAAAGGCTATCGCATTTCTGGAAAGTTCTTAACTTATACACTCTGGCACTCGTTCCTTTACCATGGAACCTCAACACATGATTTGCTCCCTATCGCAATGTTCTTTCCTCTAGTTCCAGAACTCGATTTCTGTGAGGGAAATAAAATAACAATGGTTCGAAATATGTTCACCAACCCTCTTGCAGCATAGACATTTCTTTAAAAATGTGATTTCTAGATTGTAAGGGTTGGATTACAAATCCACCACAACTTCAACACACTTCCAAAACCTCCATTCAAACCTCCAAATATTTGATCAATATTTAAACGACAAGATACCAGGTTGGCACTCTCCTTCACTAAACAAGGTGCTAATTTCCATTCGTTTCACCCGTCAAATATCTCACGGATTAGACCTGCATTCTCATTCTTCTTCATATTTAAAACTACAGAGCACACACACTCTGTCTTCAAATAGAGTCCCATAGATTCGATCATTGATCAAATACATCTTCAAACGATTTAATCATTAAATTGATTCCTGGATTGATTCTTCCAAAGGGGATTTTACCTATCTTTAGAACTGGAATCTCTTTGCTCAGGAATTTTACCCAATTCCTTCTCCTTAACGAAATCAACTATTTCTCCTTCCTCTTAACAATCCATCAAATCCATATATTTCTCTACAACTAGGTTTCTACAGATTAAAACACATTAATCAAATCAAAACAACCACCACATTCAAGATTCACAAAAACACAATTTCAACATGCATAAGTGTCGAATATTCTTTCCATTACTGAAAATGCTAATGTAGGTGCATAATCACCTTAGCCTAAGTTTTTGTGTCTAGTTTAACATTCTATGCCATCTCTCTCCCCCCTCTCTCTACTCTCGAGACTTTCTTTTCTTCAATTTCCAAAAACAAAACTGAGCTTCCCTAGCTCTTACCACTAACTCCTAACATTAAACAACTAAATCTATTCTTAGAAAGTTTCATTCATGTCTTCTATGACTCATCTAACTACTAATTGAAAACAATTAAGTTCCTACTCGAGTCATCCCATCTCTTAAGTGATTGGTTACATGAATTATTACTCATGGACATTTAACCACTAATCTAGATACATCTCCTATCAACTCTTTACTAGGAAATTAAAACATTTAGTACATTGAAATTAGAATGGCACCTCCTTGGCCTGATGCAAGACCTTTAGGTGTGTTTAGACATTGATACATGCCCTTGGAATTCAATTCGCCTGCATCATACTCCCAATGTAGAAAGAAGACATGATCACCTAATCATGTATCCTCAGTCTTCATCTTCCCTAGATTTGCGGGCTCTAGTCTGTTGTTTTCCATAAGATGCATCAACTTCATCACTCTTCAACTGTAATCTTCCAGGCTTCCATACTTTGTATTGTAGAGCTCCATTGTCTTCACCTTCACTATTTTGCACTCCCCAATCATCTTTATAGTGGACTGCTTCCCTCATATTGTTGTAGATATTCTTGGGAATTTTCATTAATT
>JASDQU010221720.1:0-11499 GCA_032191745.1 Picea mariana
TTTGGCATGTCATTGAGAAGGGCATCGAGGAATCTATTCAGGGTTGTGAACTACCACAACGAAAATGATCATATCGATATGTTGAAATATAATCAAAATAGCTAATTCATTATTTTGACTAAAATTACACTATTTATCTTTACCTGTCTGTGTAGCTATGACATTTGTTGCATTAATTTCTTTTCCACTTGGTTCCTCTCCCAGTTCACCCTCCTGAGCTACATGCTCTTAAATTTTGAGAAGATAATATATAATTATAAGTCAAGAAATAAATATCTGCAATCACAGTAAATATTTCTAATTCTGAAGCATACATACTGGAATGGGTACTCTCCTCTCCACTATCATTGGACATGTGCATCCTTGTATGATGTGGTGTCTACTGAATACTGCTAGATTCACTGTTGCGGTAGCACTATTGCTTGAAAACAAACATAAATACTTAGTTAAGGGTGATATAATAAAATATGAATAGACTTTACAAGCATGCAACTACGGTTTCCTAAGTCATTTTACTTACCTACGTGGCTAGGGAGATAGGAGTCCGGCCCAAGACTTTTCTATATTCAATCACACTTTTAAAACCATGTTTGTAACCAAGATTTAGGTCCTCCTTGGTGGCAGAAGTGTCGAACATATTTAACTGCAATGCATAACAACATTAAAAATACCAATAACAAACACATATATTTGTTCTCTACTGTTAAATAAATATTAACACAGTTAATCATTTAAATATTATGATTCAGGTTTTTATTTTTCCATAGCCACCCTGGCCTAGTTTATGTTGCTCGTATTTTCCCACTATGGCCTTGGTTGATTTGGAGGTGTTTGGTAGCCTACATATGGAATTTTTGAAAAATATTAGATATCGGAATTGTTACTTAAAACAAGAAAGAAAAACATTAATGATCATATTTCACTAATAATATGACATGTGTTGTACCTTGCTTGACCAACTCGTGGATGTCTTCCTTGTTTTTTAAACAAGTTCTCCTTTTCATCCTCTATGAGGTCCTTCCACTCTTTCTCCAGAACCATGGGAGGGCGCTCATGCTTGAGTTCTAATTGCAATTTCTCCCTATACTGGGCCTTGGTATATTTTAAATTATCACCGGCTAACTTTGTAACCACTTTCTTGTTGAAATTGTTGTCGAACAAGTTTACCATGTGGTCTATTAAATGATCTTTCTTTTTGATATATTGGGCATTCCACTGTGTGCGAATGGTGGGGCCAAACAACTTCAATGCTTTGTCATTTAAGTTTCTATAGAAAACATTATTTCCTGCAGAAACATGTTATCCATTAATTTATAATAATCTCAACAAATGTCCATTTCAATTTCATGAAAAAAATGAATCAATTAATTAACAATTACCTGTAATATTCTGAATCTTGATCGAAACACATGTGTCATCCGCCATAAAGGTGACATCTAGTGATCTTGTGCTTTTAATTCATTCTGCTCCATGCATAATAGTTTCCTCTCCATCAACAATACGTTCCTCTCTGGAGTCATGTGGAGTCCCAGGCTCCGGCTCATCATGCTCTGGCGTGACATGCCGGTCAAAATCATTGCACTCATCAATGGATTTGAGGGGAACCTCAGGAGGCAAAAAAAGCCTCACTTTCACTTTGTTATGTCAACATTTATTTTTGCGTTGGACCATCATTACTACCTATAGCAGTTTCAGGATCAATAGGGTCCCGACGAACAGGGTTTAAAAGCTCCTACAAATGGAAAAATTTACTTTATCAGATCATATAGAAAATATAAAACAAAAAAATGGATATAAAATTGTCATAGATGATAAAAACATGTGAAGATGCCACTTACCCCAAAATTAGTTATTGTATTTTGTAGCTCTATAATTCTTGTCGTGTGCTCTTGTGTCAGGGGTCTTTTTCTAAGAAAACCTAGATATTTTATGTTAGCCTTCTTCAAGGCCTTCGTTACAGTTGTCATTGGGTCAGTGGAATAAAATATTTCATCCTCGTCAATATCCTTAGTGGGAGCCTTCCCACGATGACCATGCCACAATACATTGATGAATAAAATTAATGAGATGAACTTTAACATTTGAGAAATTTAGTTATTGTAGTCATAATATATTATTGTATTTAAAATTTACCTGTTGAGGCACATCGAGTTTCTTTCCATGGTCACCCTGGACAGATGTAGCAGGTGATTTTCGGACATGGTCACCCTACATAGAAGTTGACACAATAAATCAATCAACAAAAGTTATGAAATTCACCTGTAACATTTAAACAATGAAATATTGGAGTAATATCAGAAAAAAAAAATAATGAAATTTCAGAAATTTAGTTTTTATAGTCATAAGTTGTTACTGTATTTAACATTTACCTGGTGAGGCACAGAGGGTGACTTTCCACGGTCACCCTGGACAGATGTAGCGGGTAATTTTCTGCCACGGTCACCCTAGACAGATGTTGACACAATAAATCAATCAACAAAAGTTATGAAATTCACCTGTAAGATTAAAAAAATGAAATATTGCAGTAATATCATAAAAAAATAATGAAATTTCATAAATTTAGTTGTTTTAGTCATAAGTTGTTACTGTATTTAACATTTACCTGCCTAGGCACATCGGGTGCCTTTCCACAGTCACCCTGGACAGATGTAGCAAGTGATTTTCTTCCACGGTCACCCTGGACAGAAGTTGACACAATAAATCAATCAACAAAAGTTATGAAATTCACCTGTAACATAAAAAGAATGAAATATTGTAGTGATATCAGAAAAAAAATAATGAAATTTCTGAAATTTAGTTGTTGTAGTCATGAGTTGTTATTGTATTTAACATTTACCTGCTGAGGCACAATGGGTTCCTTTCCATGGTTACCTTGGATAGATGTAGCCTGTGATATCTCATGGTCACCTTGGATAGATGTTGACACAATAAATTAATCAACAAGAGTTATGAAAGTAGTTGTAACATTAAAAAAATTAAATATTGCAGTAATATCAAAAAATAAATAATGAAAAAATGAAATATATGCAGTAAAAAATTGAAATATTGCAACGATAATTTGTAACAATGATTGATTTGTAATTTGTAATTTGTAATTTGTAACAATGATTGTAACAAAGTTGAGTTGAATGGTATGTAAGATATTTACCCCCATAGATGCACCCCCTCCATATATTTGATTTAAGTTTTAATCGATCAACAAATCTTCACCTGGAACTATTGTTTTTGTTGCACATACAAATACATGATTTCCTTCGCGTCCCTCAAATATGCAATTCGGTTTCTTAGTTGTTTCCACTGGTCGTGTACTATTTATAAAGCCCACAATGTTTTCAATAGCTTTTGGCCTTCCATCAATATACATAGTTTCCCCTTTATTTTGATTGTTATCTACTAGTTGTATATAATTTGCGGAAATTCCATATCTCCGCATACTTCATGTATATCTGACCAACATCAACCAGTGATTGTATTTGTATAATGGTCCCACATACTCCATCAATTCAGTTACAGTTCCATAGCCTACCTTTATGCCATCCATGGAAAATAACCCCAATCCATGTAAAGACGAAGGAGAAATGTGATACATCCTCCCAGTGATGAAGAAATAAATGACTTTAGGTAGCTCCTTAGGTGCCCATCCTTGCATAGATGTTTATACCTCAAGGGAAACTCAATGTCACCTATTCTCTCAGCATCATAATTACATGACCCTCCGTTGGCAATAAACAATTGCATGCGTATACGAAATAATTTCCTTACCTTTTCAGATCTAGTTGATCTAAAACGGTTAGATCCAGTACAACACGTCTCACTTTCAACCTATCTTAGTATATCTTGATCATCACTCGAGGAAGATAGATCCGAAAAATACCTATTTGGTGGTACCTACACTCGTTAAAACAAGAAGATAAGTTATCGTGCCAATATACGTTTGTGGTACCAGCACAGTTGCATATAGTTGCATATAGTTGCAATATAGTTGCATATAGTTGCATAAGTTGCATTGTTGCATAAGTTGCATTGTTGCATAAAGTTGCATATAGTTGCATAAGTTTCATCGTTGCATAAAGTTGCATATTGTCACTAAAAAACATGATAAGTTGCATTGTTGCATATAGTTTCATAGTTTCATATAGTTGCATATAGTTGCATGTTTGCATATAGTTGCATACGAAATTGTTGCAATATAGTTGCAAATAGTTGCATATAGTTCCATAAGTTGCATATAGTTTCATATAGTTGCATAGTTGCATATAGTTGGATAAGTTGTATATTTGTATATACTTGCAAATAGTTGCATAGTTGCATATAGTTGCATAATTTGCATATAGTTGCATATAGTTGCATAAAGTTGCATATAGTCACTAAAAAACATGATAAGTTGCATTGTTGCATATAGTTGCATATAGTTGCATACAAAATTGTTGTAATATGGTTGCAATATAGTTGCGTATAGTTGCAATATAGTTGCATAAGTTGCATTGTTGCATAAATTTGCATATAGTTGCATAGTTGCATATAGTTGGATAAGTTGCATATTTTCATATAGTTGCACATAGTTGCATAAGTTGCATATAGTTGCATAGTTGCAATATAATTGCATAAAGTTGCATATAGTTTCATATAGTTGCATAAGTTGCATTTTTGCATAAAGTTGCATATAGTTGCATAGTTGCATAGTTGCATATTTGCATATAGTTTCATACGCAATTGTCATATAGTTGCATATACTTGCATAAGTTGCATATGGTTGCATATAGTTGGATAGTTGCATAGTTGCATAAATTTGCATGTTGCATAAAGTTGCATAAGTTCCATAAAGTTGCATAAGTTGCATAGTTGCATATAGTTGCATACAAAATTGTTGCAATATAGTTGCATATAGTTGCAATATAGTTGCATAAGTTGCATTGTTGCATAAAGTTGCATATAGTTGCATATTTTCATAGTTGGATAAGTTGCATAGTTGCATATAGTTGAATATAGTTTCTATATAGTTGCATTAAGTTTCATATACTTGCATATAGTTGCATAAGTTTCATTTTTGCATAAAGTTGCATATAGTTGCATAGTTGCATATAGTTTCATATTTGCATATAGTTGCATACGAAATTGTTAGTATTTTTTTATCAACATATATCCCCCAATGCTAAGTGGAGAACTAGATTTGAGACCCATCAGAGATTTCAAGTGTGGATCGATAGTTTGGAAATCCATGATCGTGGAATTTGACTTATTTGGAAAGAACCTTTAGTGGCTGGTGGGGAATAGAGGAAAGGTTTTTATGAAGTTGTAAAAACTATAAAGGAAAGGGTTGTGGTATTCTATATGGAAGACTCTAAAGGCATTGAACCTGAGACGAGACAATGGGATGGAATGAAAAAACTATAGAAGTAATTTCACTATCACCTAAGTGTACATAAGGGAGAGGGGGGACACATTGTTATGGGGAGCCAAAAAATGTGAAGGCACATACAAAATTCAATTGGGTTATAAGGTTTCCTTTCATCCATTGTAGGAGAACCACACTAAGTGGTCCATGTAGAATATAGTGTAGAAGGTTAAATATCCTCGTAAAACACTTTTTTGTGGTTCCTCCTTGCCAATAAAATATTAACATGGGATAACATAAAAAACAATAGTTGACAAGGTCTACACATCTATCCTTTGTGCAAGGAGAATGAAGAAACTATTTTCCACCTCTTCATAGATTGTCACTTCTCACAGGAATTTCAACAACAACCAAACGACTCACTGTTATGAGGGAAAAACTATCTATGGCCAAGGGTAAACCACAAAAGACAGGGATGACTGCAGAAATTGACTCAATTCCAACATATGCTATACAAACTAATGTGCAAGATAAGAAAGAGGCCTACCTCGATCCAACATTCAATGATGTTCCACCGTTGATCACTTCAACCGAAATATTTATACCTGCAACAAGTTCTCAACAAACAAGCAGAGAAAGTACATAGTGATAATATAAAGGGGTTAACACATTAGATAGCATAATTCATTAATAAACATTACAAACATGCCCCTGGATAATAATCATATATTTGCATGATACCAAT
Organism: Picea mariana; assembly: GCA_032191745.1. Lineage (NCBI taxonomy): Eukaryota > Viridiplantae > Streptophyta > Pinopsida > Pinales > Pinaceae > Picea > Picea mariana. Next base: position 6,081 of record JASDQU010221720.1, read on the forward strand.
CAGATGGGAAAGGACTATTTATATTAATAATTGATCAGCAGAAGTGACAACATTATAGACTTCCGTGTCGGCACGGTTCGAAACCAAGAAACCAAGTTCCTTCCAAATGGGCCTCCACCACTTCAATCCTCCACCAAAGGCAAGCTCATTGGAAAGAGACAATGAGGTTCTATCAACAATAGGGAAAAATCTTGGGGGTTGAACATTGTGTTTAGACTTGAGGGACAAAGGGATGTAGACAAAATATGAAGTAATTTCTCTAGAGTAACTTTGCTCTCAAAGTTGAATTCTTTCTCCCCTTTTCCATAGATCAGAATTGTGCTTTTATAGTCTTCAAAATGCAACTGAAGGGATGAGTCAAAATGTTTCCAGTATGTGGAAGGCCAAGGATTAGAGATATCTTGTCATGACATGGAAACTCGACTCCATTTTTGTATTTTCTGGCACAAATCCCAATGTATGCAGGATGTAGTGGAGTAGCCTGCGTATACACATGCTATATAGAAGATAGGGCGCGTATATGTGGAAAAATATGTATATTTGGCTCTGGATTCATCAAAAAGGGATGACAAGTCTACATAGGGAAATGGAAAAAGGCCCTTTGTGCAAGATAGAAATGGTGAGGCAAATCTTTCTATAACATATGCCCCCCAATGTGTGATATCAGAGGATGAAATACATTATAAATAAACCATGAGTGGAGTGGTAGAGAAAAAACTAGACAAACTCGATTGCTCATTACATTTTGTACTGACTTTGCATACATGGCTGCCAAGAATACAAAGTAGATCCATGTGGAAAATATAACAAATAAGTGTCTGTGGCCATGAATAGGCAAATACAAATGTGGTTACATGCCAAAAGTTGTCATAGTCACGAACAAGGCCTAGTGAGACTAGTCTCAAAACCAATCTAAAGATATCTGTATACCATGAGGTATAATCTTGATCTCCCATGATCACTGAAGTCATTTAGGTACTAGTCCAATGAAATGGAAGCAACAACTCTGGAAAGCTGCATCCACATAGTGATGTCTTCAAGTTTTCTACACTATCCTCCAAGGGTGAAAGTCTACATTATGTGAATAAAAGAGTTGAGGTCGAACACAATGAGACATCGTTTGATTATTGGTCATTGAGGTATACCATTAACAAACACGAGACAACCTACGAATAATGAAAGTAGTTATCAAGGCACCGATTACATTCCTACAAGTGTGAATAAAGGAGTCGATGTCGAACACTTGAGGAATCCATTGATCAGGAGACATTGATATATTCCCATCTATCAATGGCGAGAGAGCCTACCACTAATGACTATAAGCCTCAAGGTACTCATAAAAATATAGGTCCCATATCCATAATAAATGAGATGAAGTCGATGGAAAGAGACCTGCTGAAAGGAGAGCATTGAGGAATCTCTCGTCAGTCAGCACGAGGAACAAAGCAGTAGCTTCATGATTTGGTGGAGATCAGATGAAGAACATGTTCATGAACCAATGACCTTGTGCATCTTTTGCGTGTATGAAATGGAAGTGGTACATGAAAAAGACCCTCTGAATAGCAACCAATGATGAAAACTACTAAAAAAGGTGATGAAACCACCACTAAGGATAATGGCATCCAAGACACTGCACAAATATCAAAGTGTGAATAGATGTCTTATCGTCGAACACAAGGAAAACCACCCAGTCAATGACCAATGCTGAAATGTCGATTGCTAGGTTCAAGGTGACCTACCCATGATGAAATTAGGGCTAGGGTGCATGATAAGACCATAGTGTCATGTGATTCTGAGACAAACTGAGGGTATGGCTAACATGCAAAGTCATGATTTCTGAGGAGTGGATGACACAGGTTGATAGAATTCCTTTGAACAAGAGAATGAAACATATGATAGAATCTGGCAGCATAGACGCAATGATATGACTATCAGATGTAGGATGCATCGATAATGTTCTCTATGGGGACTGGAAGAGTAACCAGTCGATAGAGAAAACTCTATAATGGGATCAACTTTCTAAGGCCATGCTAAACCCAAAATTATGATGACGCGAGGAATGAATAAATTTATGCTCTGTTCAAAGGAAACATGACTACTTCCAAATATAGTATAGTACTCCCTTCTCGACCGTCTATTTTGTTTTTTCATAACAAATGAATGCTATGATACAAAGGAGGAAATGAGTGTTGCAAGTAAGAACAACTAGTTCCAACAATGGAAGGTACCTATGCTCAATGTAAGGAAATGCTTGCAGGAGAAGGACACTCGCGGTGATGTTTCCTCTAGGGTATAGGGTGTCAAATTGTGAAGGATATAAACAAGGATCTGCTTGGTTGAGGATGCAACAATTGCTTAGGCAATATTTTATAACGCAAAGCGAGAACCGGCTAAAGGCTCAATATTGCAAGCGAGGGCATGAGATGAAATCACAACTTAACGCCAAAAAATCTCCTTTTTTATGTCTTTTAATCTATTTGGTGTGAAAAAGGGATAAACTTGTGCCAAATAGACATCTTTTCAAATCCAATTTACGAGTGTGAAAAAGACAAGTTCACTCGATGATCTTTTCTATTTTTGGTAACGAGTTAGAAAAGATCTTAACTAAGACTCATGACCTTTCAAATCCAATTTAATGAGTTTGAAAGGGACAAATCACTCGGCAATATTTTCATTTTTTAGAAAAGGAGTCTGAAAAGAGATTAAATAAGACTCACGACCTTTCAAGTCCAATTTAACAAGTGTTAAAGGGAAAATTCACTTGGCCATCTTTTCATTTTTTGAATGAGTCAAAAAAGAGCTTAACTCAAACTCATTAGGAAGATTCTAGGTGGCAAGCCACGAGGGAGGCCAAGGCTCCCGTGCGGAACTTCTATGGAATGTTAGTATCTTACGAAGAATCGAAACAAGCTTGGGAAGACCTAAATCTCTCCCAGTCGAGGAGAACAAAGTGCTAACGGAGGTTATCATCTCTGTTTTATATCAGATAATATCTCTTCCTAGAAAAGACATAGGCGCAGGTATTGGATACCCCACAAGACCATCCCAATCAAAGGGAACCTTGTCAAGACTTGGAGGGAGAGAACTATGGAAGATTAAAACTCTCTCTTTTTCATAAGGTGAAGTAATAGAAATGCTAAGTACATGGCATAGAAGGTATAGAACTAGAACCAGAAGAGCGGGATCGACCACAAATTGCATTGGTGTGACCGCCTCCTTAGACTTTTCACTCTACGAGAGAAGAGTGAGGTCGTTCAAATATTGCATCGATACGACCACTTCCTCAACCATTGGTTGAATAGGATGTGAGACAACAAGGTCAAGAGGTGCATCACCCCAAAAAATAGGACTGTTGTTGGTCGAAGATTGCATCAACACAACCGTTGGTTGAAAAATATGCGAGACAACAAGGTCAAGAGACGCATCACCCCTAAACATAGGAGAGGTGTCGGTCGAATATTGCATCGACATGACCACGGTTTGAACGAGATGTGAGACAACAAGGTCAAAGGATGCCTCAATTCGTAAAGGGAAATGGGTGTCAACTGAAGATTGTATCAGCATGACTATTGTATCAACCAAAGAAGAAACAAAGTGTTGTGAAACCATAGATGCCTAAGAACCTGAAGGGACCTTAGGTGAGCCCCACGTTTTTGGTATCCTAGCAGTAATAGGACATAAACGAGTAAGGTGACTTCCTTCACAAATCCTGCAAAGGAATCTAGGCTTAGGTCTGATATGTCTAGGCTTCTCAATCATATGAATGCCCCCAGCATGACTTGCAGTGGCTGATGACATGCTCTCATCATGACTTGCAGATTCTAGTAGAAAATATTCAACATGACTAACAGAGGTTGGTGATGAATCCCAACATGACTAGCAAAGGTTAGTGATGGATGTGCAGTGTGACTAGCAGTGACCATACATGTGCCCCCAACATAACTTGCAGCGGATGGTTGCATGTATTCAACATGACTCACAGAGGTTGTCGACCAATATCCAACATGACTAGCAGATGTTGGTGAAATAATGCCAGTATGACACACAGTGACTGGACTTATGCCCCCAACATGACTTGCAACGACCATTTGTAGGTATTCGACATGACTTGCAAAGGTTGTCGACCAATCTCCAACATGGCTAGCAGTGGTTGGTGATATAACGCAAGTATGACATGAAGTGACTGGACTTGTGGCGATGATGAATTGTAGCATTTGAGACCAAGGTCCAAGGAAATATTGGTTTTGAGGAATTGCAAGCCAGGAAGGATCCTGGTTTACACCCTGTCCCTGTCTGGAAGGATAGTATCCTCCTCCATATTGATACATAAAGGGTTGTAAGGGCATCGACACTGAGGAAGATGCTTGCGAAGAGAAAGAGACATGACAAGGGTTACTCATGTGAGGATATATGTTTCCCCCAGGCGAAGGAAATTCGTGAGCGGGATTTCCCATACTATTAAAATAATTCCCCCCAGATGAAACACTAGAGAGAAGACGAAGGTTCAGCAAGGGAAAAGTGTTCGTAGGAACTGACATAGAGGAAGAAGGATAAGTGGATGGAGTGTAACAAGTAGAATAATTTCTTAATTGGGCACTTTCTTCTCGCATAGTGGATTCATAGGAAGGAATATTCCAGCCTCCTACCATAAGAGGTGTTTGAAGGATATGACTCTCACCAAACGAAGAGGGATAAGAAGGCGACATCATGCCTCCAGACCCAAAAATTTTATTCGCATAAGCAGGAGAGACAAAGGATGGAAAGTGCGAAGATATATGAGACATACCATGAGAAAAATGATCAAAGACCTAAGGCATTGACTAAGTACCATAATTATTCTTACCATTATAAAAAATGAACGGATTTCCCCCCATTTACATCATGGGGGGGTAGCATTAAATGAGGGGGCCAAAGGAACCCCACTATCCATGATAAAGAGAGATCAATATAAACTCTTAAGGATAACCAATAATCAAAGAGAATACCAAAAATTCAAACGACCAATATGCATGAAAACGGGATAAAGTGGCTGAGTGGCCTCCTTCGCTAAAGAAGGTTTGTCTCATCCAAGAGGGACCTGAGACTCCCTGCTAAAGTTTGGAGGTAACAGAATTAGTTATAGGGGCCCTCGTGGGCTTAACAACCAGTCGGTCAGATACCCCAGGAGAGGTAATCCTCCATAAAGGCTATGTGTTGTCTAACCCTTATCTGACCCAAGGTACAAGCAGAATAACCCCTGCAAGTAACCTATGAGATACTTAATTCAAGCAACTAATAAAACACTATATAACCAATGCACAGGTGAGCATTCGTAAGTCCAGATCACCGTATGGGCAGGGTAGCAAAGCCCAAAACCTTGAAAGTACCACCTCTCACGGAGGTATGGGCACTATAAAGATCCCCAAATATGAATAAATCC
>JASDQU010221721.1:0-17779 GCA_032191745.1 Picea mariana
AACAATCAATGTGCCAATACCCATGGTCACATCTACACAATGCATCCATGCATTGACTACATAATACCACATAACTATGTCATGTATTCCACCATGATGAGTTGGAAGGTCTAGCCAACGATTCAACACATCATCCACACACTTCCTACTTCTTGCCTAACTATTTGGTTACCTTCCTTTTCCACCCAAACAAAGCATCAATAATATAATCCTTAAGTGCTCTTCAGTGTTGGCAAAGAGGTTGCAATCCAAACATCAGATATGCAGTAGATACCATCGAGAACTCACATAGTGCTATATCCCTTCCATATCCAACCATATTATGGTCTCACACATGACTAGATCTATGGATATTCATTGTTATAAAAGGAGTATGTCTCCTAAATTAACCTGGTTATGATCCCATAACCAATCATAACATAATATGCAACTAAAATTTTATCTAAGTGCATTCTAGCATCAACAACATGTACACACTCTAGGCCTTTGGCCATTACATATCAATTTAAATAATGAAAATTAACTGAGGGAATCCTTACCTCGATCCTCTTCAACATGTATGCATCAACATAAACTAAATGCATACCTGCCTGGTTGTTACCAACCTACTTGTTGTTGTCTGACCAACTGATATTTGTAGAAGTTCATATACTTCCCCCTTCATCATTTTGATCACCATTCCTGCCATCCTCATGGGTCATCACTTCGATGGAAATTATAAGCAACAACAACATCCACATATTTAACCCAGTTGTATCATTTTTCCTGAATACATAATTCAACCTTAGTCATACTCAAACATTATTTCATAATAAAAGACTATTCTAAGTTCACCAACATGTTATATGCATATCCAAGCATGTACATATGCAAAATTACACATCCATATGCACCAAGCATTTACTGCCAGCATGCCTACTAATGCATATGCAATTTAACTTCATTGTATGCTTCATGCACTCTAGTGCATTTCTGTTTCAATTCACTTAATTATTTATCTATTTTTGTTGTAGTTGGTTGTCCTTGAATTCCTTTATATCCTTGATGCCTTGTGTGCTCCCATTCTTCTCATCTGCACTATGGTTCCCTGGGTCTGAACACTTTTCCAACCATGTTCCACCTGTCCATTCTTTCCCACTTAGTACCATTCCCCAATGGAAATCCATTTTCATTCAGTGCCACTTTTGAAGTGAGAGAGCATTCCAATTCCTTTGCATTGGCATCTTGCTTCCACCGTGAACTCTGATTTAAGCTTTTAGATAGTAGATAAGTCATATCTAACAAATCCTTCCTTGGAATTCTTATGCTTGACACATATATATTATTCACACACCACCTCTTAAGCTCTTTGTTTCCTTCCACATCAAGCTTGCAACTGTATACAAATCTCTATCTTCAAGGCTATGGAGCTTTACTTTTCCTTTCTATGCCCATTAATGACATTATTCACCTGCTAGCTTCATGTCCCATGTGAGGATTCTTTCTTTTGTAGTACCTCATCTAACTTTTGTAAGAAAAGTCATGCCTCCATGACCCTAACATCTGATCATATTCTTGAATTGATCTGGTTATACCTCTAATCCCAATAAACCTGCAAGCAGCCATCTTGTTATATCTATACATATCATACAAAAATTGTCAATTAAATTTACAGGTACCTTTTCACTTAAATGATAATATTATTCTTTATTTAATATCATTTTTCCTTTTTATCCTTTATTCGTAATGCTCATGAATTAAATCTCTTTTAATCATGATCGTGTGTTGGTTCTTTTGTCTTCATGAGTTGATCACAGACATGGATCAACTCATTATATCGTACTCATGCTTCTGTTGTGTTCTCAGTTCACAAAGAGATCATATTTTGATCCTTTATCAATTCTCTGTATTATTCTAGTGTTAACTCTCTGTCAAATTTAATCTTTATGAGGCGCTTCCTTCAAACCATTTACATATGACCATATGCGCAAAACCATAGGCTTATTTATTTAAGCGTTGCCTCTTCTTTTCCCTTTTTTACTTTATTCCATACAACTGCAGGTGGTGACCAGGCGCTAAGCTAAGAAGTGATTGATCACTTATCAAAAACAATGGTCACGTGTTAATGTCACGATGAGCTGGATGGTTCTCATTTACTTTAGAACTTCGGCTATTCATGGCTCCTGAATTCTGGAGTAGCAATTCCTTCAAACTAATTACCCACCGAATAAGTCATAAAGAAGTGGTGACCGCTTGTTGTCGATTAACACCTCCACTTACGCTATCCTTCCACTATACTTGATCATTGGTTGGGAAAGCTCTCAAAGTAGATCAACGGTTAACATTGACTTCGGCCTTCGGCGCTTCGCAACTTCAGAACCTTCAACCAGGACCAGATCAATGACCCTCGTCCTCTTTCATGATCAAGGATCGAGATCCACTTCGAGACTTTGGCCTTCGGAGATCTCAACTTTCCCCTCTTGCTTCCTCTTGGAATGATTTTACCTGGAGTTCATGATATTCCGACACGTGTCCTCCAACAGATCAATGGTTGTGAATTGCTTCGACTCTTAGGGCTTTAGGAGTTTCAAACTATATGCCTTCATTTTCTCCCGGAGCGCCTATCCTACAAACCGCTACAAGATCTACTACTACGTGTCTTCTAGGATCAATGGTCGATATGTACTCTGGCCTTCGGGCCTTTGGGAGTTCTCAACCCAATGAAAATTGTCACATATTTCTCCTTGGGAGTGCCCAGTCTCCAGACTGCACGATCTGTCACCACGTGGTGAAATAATAGAAGTGAACACTTCAGGCTTTAGGAGTTTCAACACTAACACACTTCCAATTCTCCCGAACTTTGAATTCCCAAACTGGCCAATCTACTGACATGCGTCTCCCTTATCGAACGATCCGTATTAACCCTGGACTTCGGGACTTCAGGAGATACCACTGCAAAGATCAATGGTCCTTGTTGATTTGAGATCAATGGTCCTCTATTACTTCGGGACTTCGGGTAATTCTTTCCCTAGTGCTTCACTCTACAAAGCCTTTCGGAGTACTAAGTCTCTGAAGTGAAAGATCTGGCATCGCGTGTCCTTTTTGATGGATGGTCCAGATGAACTCTAGACTTCGGGCCTTCAGGAGTACTATCTTTTCGTATCCATCTTTCTTCCGAAGTGGTTATCCATTGGAGTGTAGGATCTCCTGCCGTGTGTCCACTTCGATCAACGGTCTCGATCTACTTCGTCTCTTCGGAGTTTCGATGTTCGAGCACTAATATGTCACATCAATTAATTATTTTCAATTTGTGGGGGCACGCATCAGCGGTTTGGAGTAACCCGCCTTTCACCCCACAATTCTTCTGACGCTGACACGTAACCCCTCAGTGAAACCGTGGTTTGGATTGCAGGACCGCCTTGGGGAATTAACTCCCGTGTAACTTGGTTCCCTGCAATGCCTACTGGTCGTCGATCTCTCTCCAAGAAATCTGACGGTTGTGACTTAACCTTTGCTTCGCTTTCATCAGATGACCCTTGTTCACTTGCCCTCCGATCCAATGATCCTAGATCTCTCTTGATCCCACATTGGTGATCGCTCCTGAATTCAAAGAGGACAGTCACGATCCTTCGAACCCTTACAAAGGATCTATGACGTTCTAACTCCTGTGTAGATTCTAGAACGCCATTCCTTCTGATCTTTTTAACTTCACGATTAGAATTTTATCTCAACCACGAGACTCTGAACAACAGACCCGACCCATACCATCCCAACGTTTCAACCAGAAGCTCTGATACCAATTTGTAACATACCTGACCACCTAGAGGCCGGGCTGCGCCACTTAAATAGGCTGCAACACACCCAACCACCTACAGGCTAGGCACACTGCAGTCCCAAGACTCAGTTATCTGATATCTAATTCGAAGACAAATGGTTTCTCAACAATGTTAGGAGCATGCACACCACATGCATAAGACAAGATCCATGCCACAACATAAAAGAGATAAACATTGTGCCATGCACAACAAATAACCAACAGACAGGGACATTAGAATACATATCTCAGAGATAATTATATACACAATGGAATACATTAAACAAAAAACACAGAGAGCACTTATCTTTGCAATTAAACGTTCACCAACTGGCCATAGAAAAAGGACGTTCCTCCCAACCATAGACGTTGTTGTTCATTTACTCTTAACAACAAGTCACTCCTGAGCCAGGGCTATGAATCCACAAGGACGGGTCCTAGGCCAAGTCTAAATACACAGTAATTGGCTAAGTAGCTCTCAAGTTTCCCAACCTCACAACAATCCTAATTTCCATCTCTCTTTCCCCCTCAGCCTGCACAACCCCAAGAAATGAACACCTTTCTCTGCCATGCAGTCCCTGAGGATTTTCCATTTCTCTTCAGGGCTCTAGTGCTATTGGTCAGAAAATCTCCCTACTGGAAATTCCAAGGACTCTCAGCTGTGGACAATTCCATCCAAAGTGCCATCAAGTTCATGCACATAGGCATCCATTCCCTCATGGAATGATTAGTAAATCATTACAACCATTCAACGATGGCTCTCCTCTTCCTGCAATTCATTTCCATGCTCATCCCAAGAGCACACGAACTAGCAGTAGTGAGTGAAGAGGAAGAATAACAAGTGAACCAGTGAGAAGAGGATGAACCAAGGGAAGAAGGACCCCAAAACAGCCCCCAAGGGGTGTTTAAATAATTACATGAATACAAGAGCCACATGGCCTCCCTCCCAAGAAGCTCATGTAACCCCCTCTTCTCCATAAAATCAATTATGGGTAAATAAAATAATAATAACAAGACTTATCGCCTCAATCCTCCTCTCTCATGGAATCATAGCCCCCTATCTCTTTTGTCCTTGTCGGTCTTGTAGCCAACGGTGTATTTTATTAATGTATAGGAAGTGTTACATTTCCTAGGCACTCTGGCCCTTTTCAACTTTACCGGCTCACCAGCCTAAGTCATATTTACATAATACATTATAGTTTATAAGGGTTAGAACCAGGATGTTACATTCCATATACTGGAAATGTTCTGTCTCGGCCCTTCAATTCCATTTGAAGGCTATAAATGGGCCATATCCAAGCTATGGAAGAAGGAGAAGAATTCAAATTTGAGAGCAAAGTTACTCTGGATAAATTATTCACTTCATATTGAGTTTGCATCCCTTTGTACTTTTAATTCTGAACACATTGTTCAACCCCCAAGCTCTTACCTCTTTGATGGAGAACCTCATTGTTTCTCTTATATGATATTGCCTTCGGTGGAGGATTGAAGTGGTGGAGGCCCAACTGGAAGGGACTTAGTTTCTTGGTTCCGAGATGTGTCGACACGAAAGTTTGTCAATCAGACACTTATGTTGATCATATTTTAACATAAATACTCTTTTCTCGTCCAATCAATCTCTTGCAAATATTTGAATTGTTATTCCATGGGAATATTTGTTATGAATATTGATGGATTACGTTATTATATGTGATAATTGTATATATTATCACCATATTCTTGTGTATCTTGGTTGTTGAGGACAAGTTGCAGGTGTATATCTTTGAGTCGAGTGCTCAACTGTGGTCTTCTTTGAACATCTGAATGAGGTAGGCTCTTTATCTTGTCTTGTTAGCATCTTTGTTTATATAGCATACTTGAGACTAGAGTTGATTTCTGCAGTCATTCCATCTGTTGTGGTTTACCCCATGCCATAGAGTGATTTTCCTCGTAACATGGATAAGGGGTTAGAAGTTAATGTGTTAGGATCCAAGTTTGGTGTTATTGGGTTAGTGGATCATGACGTTTAGGGATTTATAGGTCAACGATAATTAATAGTGGTTAGTATGATCAATGGTCATCAACTATGGTCAAAACTAGTCAACCATGGTCAATGAGGGTTAAGGGATAGTAATTTACTAAGGTTTGTGTGTTAGTGGGGTAAGGGGTTTGTTATTTATGGGGTTAGAGGTCAGTGGGGTAGGTGTGTTATGAGGTTTAGGGATTAATGGGTCAATATAATTAACCATGGCCAATATGGTCAACCATGGTCAATGATGATCCATCAATATAGTTAATGCAGGTTAAGAAAATTAGGCAATAGAAAATTAGTGAGTTAGGTGGTTAAATTGAAATTAGGCTTTGATTTTCATTTTTTTACCATTTTAGTTTTATTAGTGTTGATTTGGATTGGATCATCATATAATTTTTCATCTATCTTGGTACTTTCCAGGTCGAAAAAATTGGAGTAATCAGCTTGCAGGGCCATTTTAGTGGTAGGTCCTAGTTTGGAAAATTGGTGCCTGGAGCCTTCTAGAGCCAATTTGAGGCATTATACAACATTTTTAGGGGTTACAACATCGAAAACTTGTGCCCACACACTTGATGCTGACCTACACACTAAGACATTTCCAACAGTGCAAACAACGCCTCATTCAGAGCTCATATGTGAAAGTTATGCCTCCCACAAGTTGACCTACCTTGTTGACCACCATGATATGAGTGGATGCCATGTCACCCCCCATTACTCACACATATGGGGCTGGACATGTGTGTAATTTCAAGAAGAATCCCGAAGGTCCAAGCCTTATCACTAATTGAGGGTTGAGGAAGTCAAAACCCTAACTCTAGACAATTATTAGGCTATGTTAAATACTAGGCTGTTGGGAAGAGAAAGGGTTCCATTCATTAGTATTGTACTTGTTCTGGAGATGAGAAAAACATCTAGAAGTGGTATTTTGAGAGAATAATAGAGGAAGAGGAATATTTTGTAGTAGCCTTTCAAGCCACAGTGTCAAAGGTAGATCCACAATGAGTGCATCTTTCTTTGTATTTACAGTGCCATAACTAAAGAAAAGAGGGAAGAGCATAGGCCTCACCTTCTAGTTGGGTTTTATCTTGCATTGGGTTTCCTAGGATATATATTTTGTTAACTTGTGTAAGGATGGTGTGTTCTTTTTCCCATTTATTTCATTTTTGTATTTTAATTATTTCGTAAATCTAAGAAAAGCTAGTAATTAATCAATCTGGGATCTAAGGAAAATTAGTTTTCATATTTGAATATTTCATAATATTATAAGATTTTTTGTGATGAACTGTTCCAGTGGAATATCCATTGTAGTTTACAGATCATATTAGTATCAAAAAAAATTTATTTGGGGTATTTGTGGAAAGTTACAAGATCTAGCAATTGGCTTAAGAAGAAAGACGCATAATCTTAGCCACGGTAGATGAGTCTATTCAAAAATCCCTCTAAATACACCATAGGATAGATTTGCGAGGATGGAAGAGAAAGAAGTTGATATATCTCACAATATGACCCTCCTCATGGTGGCTCTAGAAAACAATCTTGGACCGTCTGGCGAGGTTGGAGGCTTTAATTCAAATATTATATCAAAGGGGAAACCATGAGATAATGAAGATCCAAAAAAGGAGTTAAGGAAAGAACTCGAGAAAGAGAAACCAAGTTCCAGTGCTATTATCCCTTCACAATGTTTATTTAAAATGGAAGCAAAAATGGATATCAATCCATACCAAGGTGATATTGATGGAATAAAGTTGAATCATTGGTTGCAACAATTATAGGTCTATTTTAGTGTCCATGATATAGAAAAAGAGCTAAAGATTCATTTTCCAGACTAAAAATAGAGGGCCATGCATTAACCTAGTTGGAAAGTCACACAAAAACACTTAGGCTAGAGGGTGATCCACCAATAACTAGTGGGAGGATTTAAAAATCCTCATTAATTCCCATTTCTACCCTATTGGGTATGTAGAGGACCAATGGATATCTTGGAATTACTTTAGGAAAAGGAAAGGGTAGAGTGTGCAAGCGTACACCATGGAATTCATGAAGATGGATACCATGCTAGGTATCCCTCCCAAAAACCCAAATGTACTCCTCAAGTATATAAGGGGTATACACAGTCATTTGCGAAAGAAAGTAATTCTCTTCAAGACGAGGATAATTGATGAGGCTTGTGTGCAAGCACAATATATGGAAAATATCAGCCACAAAAAGGATATCCAAGTGGTTCCAAATAGAAAGAGAACCAAGATGCTTACAAGGAGGGAAAGAAGAAGTGGAAAGTGAAAGACAAGAAGATGATAGCCATTACACATTAGTGGAAGGATCCAAGTAATCATTATAACCATTTCAATATTGATGGTGACACTGAAGAAAAGTGTTGGAAACTATATCCAGAGAAGAACCCTAAGAACCATATGAATGATGCCAAGAAGAATAACCTTAATTCTAGCCACATATTCAAGAAATTAAGTAGAGAGAAGCTCAGATGTGTTTGAAAATATTTCTTGCACTTCAATGTAGAAGGAGGTGAATATGAGTAGCCTTCATCATAAGAAAGAGAAGGGCATGAAAACACTCTTCCATATCAAGATCCAAGTCAATAAGACCAAGGTAGACACTCTATTCGATTATGGTTCATATACCAATCTTATAGTAGTCGATCTAGTCAACAAGATTTGGTTGGAGGTTCATGATCATCCAAGATCCTACCCATTGGGATGGGTGACGAAGGATGCATAAATCAAGGTAAAGAGATAGTGCAATATCAAATTTGTTGTAAGTGCAAATTTTATTAATGAAGTAGAGTTATATGTAGTACCCCTTGACATGTGTGGTGTAGTGTTTGGAAGCCCCTACATATATATGAGGGATGCAATCTTCATATGGAGAGAAAACCAATACCGCCTGATCAAGGATGTGCACTCCTACATCATCAATGCACATAAAGGTAAATTGAAGATCTCATTGGTAAGTTCCAACCAAGTAAAAAAGTTGATTAGTTATAATAAAAAATATGTTTTGTTTTTCTTACAAGAGAATCAATTGGGTGATGAATTAGTAAGAGTAAAGGCATCCCAAGAGGGATGTACTAAAAATAATAAATGATAGTTGAAGGATTTGTTGCAGGCATACAAAGGAGTGTTCTAGGAGCTTAAAGTACTTCCACCTAAGAGGTAAGTGGAGCATGAGATATAGTTGTTGCTTGACTCCCCATTACCCAATATTGGGTTGTACATATATTCCATTCTCGAAAAAGATGAAGTGTAGAAACAATCGCAACAGCTACTAGAGTAGAGAGTAATTTGACCAATAACTTCGCCTTGTGGGTCATTTTTCATCATCGTACTAAAGAAGGATGGGACTTGGTAGATGTGTATCGACTATAGAGCATTTAACATGATTACACTTAAGAATCGATACCCTCTTCCCAAGATTGATTATTTTCTAGACTAGTTGTAGCATGCCAAGTACTTCACCAAGTTGGATCTCAAATTGAGATACCACCAAGTGCATGTCAAAGAAAAAGACACCTTGAATACCACCTTCAAGACAAGGCAAGGTTTGTATGAATGGTTGGTCCTTCCATTTGGTTTATGTAATGCACCAACTACATTTATGAGACTGATGAATGATGTATTGCACCCATATTTAGATTCATTTTTTATATTTATTTGGACAATATATTGGTTTATAGCTATACTTGGGAGGAGCACATCTCATATTTCATGAAAATGTTAGAGACTCAAAAAAATCACCAACTATTGGCTAACCTAAAGAAATGTGAGTTTGATCAATAATAATTGGTGTATTTGAGATATGTGATCAATGGAGGGGAGCTCAAGATAGATCCAACAAAGATGGAGGCCATCCTAAAATGGATAGTTACTAATAATTCCATTGAAGTTAGGATCTTTGATGGGGAAACATAGTACCTATAGAAGTTTATAGCATCTTTTTTAGTGGTGGTTGCACCACTCCATGCTATAATATCTAGTGGTAAGAGTTTACATTGGGAAACGAATTAGTAGAAATATTTCGACGAGATAAAATGAAAGATCAGTCAAGGACCAGTTCTCACATTTCCTAACTTGTAGAATCCCTTCGAAGTGGAGACACATGCATGTGGGTATGCTTTGGGAGAAATTTTGGTGCAAGGAGGTAAGACAATTTGTTGTCATTTCGAGATGTTTCATGGGGGAGTTTTGAACTACCCTACATATGATAAGGAACTCTATGACCTGGTTCAAGCCGTTAAGAAGTGGAAGCATTATCTGATGGGTAAGGAAACCTTTATACACATTGATCACCAACCACTCTAGTATTTTTTGGCCCAGAGTAAGCTACATGAAAACAAACATTACAAGTGGATGGAGTTTTTGTAGTAATTTCATCTAGTCATCAAGTATAAGAAGGGAAACACTAATAAGTTGACAACCATGCTTTCAAGGCCACACACATACAATATTATAGCTTTGGGAACTCTTATGCACATGGATCCTTTTACCCATGATGCATACACAAAGGCATACACAAAAGATGAGAACTTTAAACATGAATGATTTTAGGGGCTAAATTTCGCTCATGGGCTAATTTTCCATGGTTTTTCCAAAAACAATATTCTCTATTTTAAAAATTATTCACCCAAATTCTATTGGATAAAATTATTTTACCTTAAAAATCGCCAAAATTTTATAAAAACTATTTAAAATCCTTAGAAATTTGAATATTTTTACAAAAATATCGCCAAACATTTATAGTTGGCATATGAAGGAGTAGTAATATTCGCCAAGGTTTCTACATTTTAAAATAAATTTCCATCCTTAAAATCATCCCTGACTTTAAAGAAGTGTTTCAATAGATACATGGACAAATTCATGTAGAAGAAGGCAACGATAAGGATGATTATCATCTCCAGCATGGGTTTATCTACAAGCTAGACATGCTCTTTGTTCCTAAAAGTGAAAGATTGCATCTTATCAGAGAAGAACACACCTCCAAAGTTGTAGGGAATTTTGGTGTTGGGAAGACATTTGCTAACTTGCAAAAGTATGTGTTCTGGCCCAGAATGCAAGAATATGTAGCTCGATATATTACATGATGCATACTTTGTTGTACCATTAGGCCCAATAACAAAAAGAAAGGTCCATACCATCCCTTACCTATACCCACTTGACCATGGGAAAACATTTCCTTGGATTTTTTGGGTGGTTTTCTAGCAACCATGAAAGGCGATGACTATCTTTTTTTGGTATTTGACAAGTTCAACAAGATGCATAATCTTATTCATTGTAAAAAGACCATCATAGGACAAGAAGAAACAAACATGTTCTTTGGACAAGTCTAGGTGCATTTTGGGATACCAAAGAGCATCATCTCAGACATGGATACCAAAATTCTTAGTGTATTTTGGACTACACTTTGGCAGAATATGGAGACAAAGTTTACTACAAAAATCCACAAAAATCAAAGCAGGAAACCCACAAATATCATTCATTTTGTTTGGTAGGGGTAAATTTAAAAACTATATGCTCCCGACTTGGTTCGAGGTCTCTGATTTAAGTCTTGGGCACCACCATGGCTTAGATTCATGCACACTCTGAACATGCCTCAACACATGAACTGGTTTCCCACATCAAGATAAATCGTTTTATGAGACATTGATTTTTTTTTTTAAATTGGTGCAATGTTTAAATCAGTAGGAATTCTACCTGCTAACGCATTGTCAGACAAATAGATGGGTTGAACCGGTATACAAACATATGTAAAACATTGCCACTGTTCCAAGCAAACAACTCAAGGTAATTATGTGCAAATATGACAATAAAGAACCCAAGATTCACGACTATGATGAAGAATCAAAAGAACTGGATGATTCAGATCCTTCTTCCTTACCCCAGTTGTACACTCCCTTCGTTCTACAAACCTTTGTTCCTTCGCAAACAAAGTTGGAAATAAACTTGAACAATATCCATATGCAAACTAAGATGTTTACAAGCTCAAGACCCATGCTTCATTTTTTCCCCACTCCAAAATCAAGATGTTCTCACCCGGACTAAGTGAACACGAAAAGTTTGCGCAGACAGTACAACCAGGAAGAAACAAATCTATCGTTCCAAGATGGAGTTTATAGAGAAGGAGATAACAAATGAGTTGAAAAGAAAGAGAAGGACCATACTGAGTTGACGAGGAAACAAACCCAGAACACTGTATGAAAGAGAGTGGTCAGGTGACATACCTTAGGCTAGCCACCTTCTCTCAAGCCCCAATACTTCCACTCAGTTGCATGATATAATCTTGGAGATGAAGGCTCTACAAATAACTCAACAACGTGTCACCATGCATGCATGTATAGTGTGAACAATAAACTTTCTTCCTGCTCACGTTATTTGGCTTGGTTATGGTATATTGACTTTCTCTTCCTCCTCACCTAAGTTGGCTTGGTTATAGCACAGGTTTTTCTAGCTGGAATTGATTATAGTAGACAAGTTGAACAACTCCCTTTTTGCTAGTAACATACGTCTCCCTTCTTGGCAGTGATCTTATTAAAAACAACTTTATGGGTGAACATGGAAAACTCTATCTTATCTTTGTTATTGATTTTTAATTTATTATATTTTTATTAAAAAAAAATTGATTTGTGGTGTTTAATTGATTTCATTTATCCATTAAACTTAACATAAACATAATCTAAGACAACTATTTCTAACATTTATCATGATTTCTTGTAGATTGTTATTTCAAGAATTGATTCAATACACTGGAGTGTGTTTACAAGAATTGGACCCAAGGATCCTTTAGTACGACTTTTTTAGCTTAAACCATCAATAAATAGAGTGATGAAAAACGTTGATATATATAACACGAGAAGTAACCCTAGTCTCTAATGATTTTTCCCATAAATAAACATGATCTACATGAATGCCAAATCGATTAATTACAAATAGAATATTGACATTTATGCTATGTTATATTTTTAACTTATTAGTCCCTGCCCTTCGGGCTGAGGGACTAATAGTAATCAGTTTTCCAATCTCTGCACACAAACTGATGCAAAAAAAACATTTTATCCAAATTTTTTATGCATCCATACAATTTTCTCGCTCATTTATCCTAAGTTTTGATCTTTGACATCTTATTTGGCCTCTTCCCGAGGAAGAGGCCCATATTTTCCATCAAAACCTTAGTTTAAAACATAGGTTCTATTCTATTTTTTTTGGATATCATGTAATTTTAGAAATTAATCTAACATTACTTGCTAGCATTAAATTTTTGCTGGGTTTTTCCATTTTCCATATATTTTAACGTAAGAGTTAACAATTTGGCCACATATCAGGGCGCCATAAATGTTTTTTGGTTTTTTTATGATATGGATGTCAAGTGCCTAGTAGCTGCTCACTGTCACTATCTCACTGTCAAATCCCTAAGATGGACGTTGTCGAGCTTCCACCTACACAGCCATGCAAAAACTACGGTGATATACTCTCTTAAAGTGTAAGGAACTTACTAGCTAAGGACTGCCTGCTTCAGTTCCGGGTTAAGACCAAGGGAGATGTCACTTGCTTATGAACTCCGCAGTAACAAGCTACTAATGGAGATTTTCTTTATGGACATTTGATCCCCTTCGGGCCATGAGATCTCGGTGTGCCAAACTATTAATGATTCTATTTGTTCTGGCCGACCAATTATTGCTAATTAAAGATAAGGTGATTCTCTGTAATTCAATCTATATTGCATTCCTTCAGAAAGAGTCATCCTGTATGAATTCCATACATACAGTAACGAGTTTTGATTCTCCTTTATTCAAGACAATAACAAGCGAAGGGATACCAGAACTGAAGGCAAGAAGTCAGGTAATGGAATTGATTTGATTATTTAGTATGAATTTAAGGA
Organism: Picea mariana; assembly: GCA_032191745.1. Lineage (NCBI taxonomy): Eukaryota > Viridiplantae > Streptophyta > Pinopsida > Pinales > Pinaceae > Picea > Picea mariana. Next base: position 13,692 of record JASDQU010221721.1, read on the forward strand.
AGGTAGTGATAGCGTGTATTTTATTCAATATCATAAAGAACAAGTGTTTACCTTACCCTTAGAAAGCAAGCGAGGTAGATAGGATACTAGAAAGAGAGGCAATAAAGGAATAAAAGAAAACTATCTAACTAGAAGAAACTTCATTAAAGCACCTGCAAGCAATTTATTGCACTCACCTGATATAGAGTATTATAGAATCAGAGTTGCATGCAAGTAATGGATATTGAATGTGTCTAGTTCTTTGTATTCCATCCAGCAAAAGCTTCAGAGTAGTTGGGCTTATAGCTAGAGATATTAAGAATTTTTAACTTGCTTGATTATTTTCCTTACTAGTTTTTACAAAGCACGGTACATTTGGGCAGATAATAGATGGAAGAAATTCGCAAGGGAACCAACTCTTTGAAAGTAGAGGAAAATCTCTCAGAGAATGGTATTATAGTTTTTCTTTCACTTCATAATAACTTTTTACTAGCACATAACTTCCTAGTAACTTACAATCTCATTTGCATATATAGCATATTATTACTTATCAAGGTCTACCGATGTATGCATTCAGCCTCAAGACAACCCTTTCATCTTCCTTCTGAGCACAACACATTCAGCCTCACAGCCTCAGGACAACCCTTTTATCTGCCTTCCGTGCACGGCCCATTCGGCCTCACACACAACAGTCCACAGTAGAATAAACAACATAATAAGGCACATTGTCATAGTCTGGTGCCTTCCATATCACTGCCACAAACTATCAATAGCACACCATGCCTCTTATTAATAATTGATTTAATGGTTCTCGCTCAAACTTCTTTGAATTTTTAACTTCTTTGAATTTTTTCCTGGAATGAAATCTTCCAGGTCTGTGAAAAGAGACCAAGCTACCTAGAGGAATATGAGAGATCTAGAATATGATATATTTGGAAAGGACCATGGACACATCAACCAGTCTCATGTAAAGTCCGCACAGGGCCAATCCCATTCTATCAATACATCAACCACTCTTGATAATCTCCAAGCAAATCAATCCTTCACGAAAGGTAAACAGACCAATCCTCTCTCAATTCTCTCTTGCTTTGGTGGTACTATAATGAAAATCAATCCTGGATGAAAGGCAAATGGTTCGATCCTCTCCCAATGTTCTTTGGCTTTGGTGGTACTGTAATTCTCTGAGATTGACGGTCGAGGCAGTCAGCGTTACATTACCGATATTTTTATAAAAAGAATAATTGTGTATTGCATAGAATCAATTGACACATCGTTAATCCATATGTGTTATTTCACTAAGTCTACTTGTAATTGTATTTCATTGTAACCCTAATGTTGTGTCACTGTCATATTTTGAATACTTTACAAATTAATATAATTTAAAAACATATTTTGAATACTTTACAAATTAATATAATTAAAAAAAAACTCCGTTGATGTCGTCAATGAAGTAAGGTCATTACCAAGTTTCAAACGATCCCCTTGCACCGACCTCTCACTTTTGGGGATGCTTGTTACTTATCACACCACAAATGAGGCCTTTCACTCCCAATCAATATATCCAGGCAAGTTGAACAACCCTATTTTTGGGGTAACAATATCTATGTGAAAATGGGTGTCCAACAAGCGTTGGTGTCTTCGGATATGACTTACGTTGAAGTTCCAATAGGGAATAATCATCTATGTGCATTGAGGAGTAGACATGAAGGATAATAATATATTCCTGGTGATACAACACACGATGGTTCTCTAGCCTGCTGTCCTTCTTCCTACATGGAAAGGACAGAGAAAAAGGGCTATTGTTATTTGGGTTTTCTAAAACCTGCAAGGAAGAATAATAATATATTCCTTTTTGAGGTAATGCTGTTTTTTCATGCTAAGTGTTTGAAACATTGGCTAAACAAGTTGTTTTGACATGGATTGCAATCATTGTTGTTTATTTCTAGAATAGACAACCCCGTGAGGAATTGGAATTCTTCAATGAAATGAAACTCTAGGTAGTCGAGGAAATCGACCCTTGAGAGCTTATTCAACCCATGCAAGTTCGCCATGATGGTTTTGGATTGGAATAATTACTTGTTATTTCTAGAATAGACAACCCCATGAGGCATTAGAATTCTTCAATGGAATGAAAATACAATTAGTCGAGGAAATCGACCCTTGAGAGCTTAATGAACCCATGCAAGTTTTCCAGGCTGGTTCTTCTTAAATCATTTATTTAACTATTGAGTAATTTATGTTTCCTTCTGCAATATCAAAGCTCCACAATATTAAGAACTCGAAAATATTAAGAACTAGACAATCTCTTTCTTTAGTTGGTTTCTTATTCAAATAATCCATTTCATCTTAAATAATAAGACAATTCTCAGAATGGGATTATTATCTAGAGAAGGGGTTGCTGGTCCACCTTAAATAACATAATCATACTTGAATAAACATGCTGAATTTTTTGTTCCATCACCTGCTAGTCCTTTGTTGGTCCTTGGCTATTGGTGTACCATTAAGGACAAATTTATTTATCTGAAGTATTCGACATCACATGTTCTCGATCACTCGAACTCGACAATATTAAGAACTAGAGAATCTCTTTCTTCAGTTGGTTTCTTATTCAAATAATTCATTTCATCTTAAATAATAAGACAGTTCTTAGAATGGGATTATTATCTAGAGAAGGGGTTGCGGCTCCACCTTAAATAACATAATCATACTTGAATAAACATGTTGAATTTTTTGTTCTAGCACCTATTGGTCCTTTGTTGGTCCTTGTCCGTTGGTGCACCATTAAGGACAACTTTATCTATCTGAAGTATTTGAAATCACATGTTCTCGATCACTGGAGTTGCTTGAGGTATTGGTGCCAAAACCTGCTAATAAGAGAAACCATAGTGTGAACTGATCCCTCTGGGGTTCTCTTATTAGCGGGTTGGTGCACCATTAAGGACAACTTTATCTATTGAAGTATTCAACATCACATGTTCTTGATCATTGGATTTGCTTGAGGTATTGGTGCCAAAACCCACTAATAAGAGAAACAATAGTGTGAACTCACTAATAAGATAAACCATAGTATTCCAGTAAGAGAAACCATATTATTCCATGGAATTAAAACCATTTTTTCCCTATTGGTCTAGAGATGTCATACATAGTGATGCCAACCCATAAATTCAACAACTCATCGATACGAGGCTCAATATATACGTTCATATATTTAACCTGGTACCTACCTAATTGGTTCAACATACCGTGTGATTAATTATACTTATCTAGATGTCGTTATATATAAAAGAAATAATTACCATGCACGAAACAAAGAAATGAAATATTTTGTCATACTTTAAAGCAAATAAAAGATAATTAAATACTTGGAACAATCATTTCCAACATTGTGTGCTTTCTCTTGATTGACATCCAAGGAGGAAGGTTATTGTTTATAACAAAAACAGGCCACACTCAGTACGTAGAACTAAGCTCTCCAAATGGATTGACACCATCAGCTGCCAACGAAAGTCTAACATTACAAGGTTCTTCTTTAAAAATTGGCCACTTTTCTTCGATGTACTTCAATGCAGAACCATCTGCAGGCATTCGAAGAACATCGTCTCGACTTCTTTTCTTTGCATGGAAATCCATAAACTATGCTATACTTTGGCACTTGAACAACCGCTGGAAACGTGGAATTATCGGAATATAATGAAGAACTTTGCGAGGAACCTTATTTGATGCTTTATCGGTTCGATATCTACTTATTTGACATTGTGGGCATTCATTTTCTAATGCATATTGTCCATAATATATGATATGATCATTAGGACATGCATCAATAGCCTGATAGTCCATTCCAATTTCTTTCATAATCACAGATATTTCTCGATATGTGTGTGGAAAAATATTTGACGTCAGTAATAGAACTTCACCTAACAATCTACAAAATTCTAAACAATAAGCCAATGTAAGCACTATTAATCATCAATATCTCATCCAATATACTAATTTACAAATTAGAAAACAATAGCAATATAGGAAAAAATTGAACCTTTTAAGTATTTGTGAACATGCAGGCATAAATAATTAACAAATTAAATACCTTAGTATCTATGTGAGGAATGTTT
>JASDQU010221722.1:795-17778 GCA_032191745.1 Picea mariana
ATCAGATTTGCGTGTCGTTTCTTGCATTGGGTTCTAGAGATCTGTGTCAACAAGACCAGATCAGTCTTGTAGCCTTTGGGCATTGCTGAGATGTAATTTTGAGCACTTGAGCAGAAATAAAGAAGCCTTCCCCACAGGAAAAAGGCCCGGAGACGTAGGCAAACATTGTGCCGAAATCCGTTATCAACCTGCGTTCTTATGGTTTGCTGTTCTTTACTGTTTTCAGATCTGCATATGTGTATTTGACTGATATATATATCCTCTTCTTTCCTCCTTCTTTCGTTAATTTCTCAAATGGTTAAAATACTCATGCAAATTAAAACTCAACCATAATCATAAAAGATCCTGCATCGGATCACTCATCTACTAGGTGAATTAGAAGACGAACCTGCAAGTCCATGAAACTCGTCGGCGGTTCCTTCTCAAACATACAAACAATCTCAGTTGTCTCTTAATGCCACCATGGAATGCTAGACATATGAATCTCCTTTGATGTGATCCAACATACAAATGTAGATAATTTAGATATGGCATGTCATAGGTCCCGGGGGAAGTCATGGTTTACACATCCACACACGAGCAGAGGATAGTGACACTACAAAGTAAACACATACAAAATTAATTTTGTTTTATCCCATAACATAAAAATTAAAACAAATAATAAAATCATGTTTTTGACATACATACTCTTAGAAGGTTCAAATGGTCATGTGATTTCAACTCCGACAAATGGTTTTGCACATTGAAGTTGTGTCATACTGAAGACCCATATAAATAAGGCACCTCCACACCCAATATAATGTCCTTTTCCAAAGAAAGCTCATCTTTCTTCAAAATCCATGGGACATCACCTTCTTTGAAAGACCAAGAGGGACTAGCCTCTCCTCTACTTTCTTGTCTTGGCCAATGTTTCTTTTGAGTTTTTGAAGGAATACAATCTCTCCTAACAACCAATGTGTCACTTTATTTTGATGATATGTGCCTCCATAAAGAAGATGAAACATTTCTAAATATATGCAAGAGATCTAGTAAGTGGGAAATCTTAAGATGATCCCAATATGGGAGCTCATAAAAGACAGATTTCCTTTTCATCCCAATGGGAAATTTCTCAACATAGGTGTCGAAGAATTCTAGATCATCGAACATGGGCTCCCCATTTGAATCGAACATTTATGTAATCTCCTTCTCTTTATCTCTTTCTCATATGATCTAAGACATTTTGTTGGTGTCATTATTGCAAGGCTTTGGGTTCTCTCTGGTTTACCATTGAAAGCAGATGTTGCTCTTCTGTAAGGGTGTTGTTCTGACAGGAATACCATGGAGAAGTTGTACACTAGATTATGTAGGTGTTTGGACCACCTAGCCTTCATAGAAGGTCCACAACATTTGCATCCATGATACCCTTTTGTTACAAGACCTGCGAAATTATTAATGTATACAGAGCATGTTAGCGTTGAATATCATAACAATCGCAATGATTTAAATATGCCAAAAACTATTGTTGCATATATAAACAAATCAATAAACATGTAATTTACCAGAGAAAACTTCTAAGCTTGGATAATCATGTGTGGTGTAAGCACATATGTCATACAACATAAAACTCCTCTTTGTTGTGATGGGTCTTGATACATCATATACATGTATCCCTTCCCATAATTCCTTTAGTTCATCTACCAATAGTTGTAGGTAGACATCCATATTTTTCATGTGTCTTCTACCAGGGACTATAAGAGCCAACATAAGATGTTCATTCTTCACAGACAACCATGGGGGGATATTGTATTGAGCACTACTACGTGCCAAACATAATAGTTAGTATTTTGGAGGGAATATGGGTTGACGCCATCCATGGCTATGTTGAGTCGTAGACTTCGTACTTCATCCTTGAATTTTTCGGGCCATGTATCATCTATATGCTTTGTGGCTATTGAATCTATTAGGATTCACATAACTCCCAACTCACTTATGTGTGAGGCATGCCATCCCTGTAACATAGTAATTCTTTGCAATGAAAGAGCCTTTGAATCCTTGGGATTATAGGCATGTGCCTCAATATCTTGTGAGGAGGACCATGTGATTTTCCCTTTTTATTTTATTTATGGTACCTGTCATGCCCACATTTAGGACATATCTCTTTGTCTGCATATTCCCCTCTATATAGAATACAATCATTCAGACATGCATGATATGATATGTACTCAATACCCAATATTCTCAACATCTGCTTTGTCTCTTTGCAGCTATCGGGCAAGACATTATCACTCGAAAGAACCTTATCTTTAAATAATCTACAGTTAGTGGGAAATAGAAATGTACAATGTCATTTAATGTTCATAAAATTGATCGTTTTTAATATTGATTGCGTGAAAAGATTTCTCAAAATATAAGGGACTTGATGGTCAGTTGCCTCAATATTTTTGAGAAACATGCTTTTGACATGCCAAACTTTGCTTTCAAGTTGTACAGTAACATTGTTGTCCCTAGCTAGGTAGACTTTGACGGGCCAGGTCCAAAGAGAGGGGTGGTGGAAGCAGATTTCAGGCTTTCAAAAAAGGTATTGGCGATATGTGCAGCATCCCCTAGCTCATCGCTATGGAATGCATCTAACAACGTTGTCTCCATCGCAATAGTATCCTGTAAATAATCATCCATACCAACCTCTATTTGATTGACTCCATTTCCAACTTGTGAAGAACTATTATTGTTGTATTCATTCCTAATTAGTGAATCTAGACGTAGTGGGAATTGAATAGGTGGTTGATTCAACCATTCTTGGTATGCTTCCTCTCCAAGTTGTGCTCTTATTGCAGCCTTCTCTCGATTTGACATTGTAGTGGTGCGCAACGGAAGATGATAGGTAGGTCACTCATCATCAGAATCATAATTTCAAAAATATTGAACATGAGTAAATTGATGATATTAATAAGCACAATGTAATTGTTTTGTTCAATTTACATTATACCAAACAATTATTATCATCGTTGACCCAAGATTGCGGCTGGAAGATGGCATGTTACAATTGGCAGGGTAAAGCAACTGTCCATTTTCATCTACCAACTACTTGTGGTATGTTGCTCCTTATAAGAGCTTCCGACGTTTTTGAACTAGTGGAATATTTTCTACATTTGAACTTCATTCTAAATCAGGATCCTTCAAATTTGGATACATTTTTATTCAAATTGACATAGATAAAAAAAATAAATTCAATTAGATAATCAAAATATAAATCAAATATGAACTTACTAGAGATGGAAAGGGATAACTCTGCGATGGAATTTGATCAATATCGAATGGGATGGAATTTGAAGAATTGGTCATTTGATATTATAATTTTTTCTCCCTGCATTTGAGCAAAATCAGCAATAAATTTTTAATAATAAGGCGACTTTAAGCGGAAAATGTATACTATGAAGTATTGCAAATCATGTTAATGCATCCTAAAAGATAATTTAAGATGAATATACTATTTTATGTGCAAATAAAAATTCAAATAACTTTTAAAGCATAACGATGCGCTCAATTAAACCAAACACATCGGTACGTATATAACAATATAAAGCATCGGGGCGTTTAATTAATAACCGCACCAGTGATCAAGATTTCAAATAAAAAAAGAATTATATGATATTGGTGCTCCAAAAATATTTATCTCACCGATGCGTTTCATAAATGAATGCACGGGTGCATTATATCAATAAACGCACCGGTGTTTCGAAAAACTATTAAAAAAAAAAAAAAAAACGCGACTTTGTTTTTTTACAACTGGAAAATTAGCGAGAATTTATCTTTTCAAAATCTAATTTCATAAAGTCCTTTGAATACTAAGAAACTATTCACTATTTCATTATTTTTCCAAAATTTACAGGGGAGAGATTTGCAAGAGAGACATACCAGGGAGCATTGTGGAGCAGCAGAATACTTTGAGACAATAGAATTATTCAGAAGATCAAAATTTGAAGGATATGGTGATTCATTCAAAACCTTTTTCATAAAGTCCTTTAAATAGTATTAAGTTATTCACTATTTCATTATTTTGTCAAAATTTACAGGGGAGAGATTTGCAAGAGAGACATACCGGGGAGCATTGTGGAGCAACAGAATAATTTGAAACAATAGAATTATTCAGAAGACCAGAATTTGAAGGGTATGGTGATTCACTCAAAACCCTTTTGGAGCAACAAAATTATACAGAAAAAATAAAATGAAATAAATAAAATAAAAATAAAAAAAATCATACTTACTTTAAACCCTTGCTTCTTCTTGCTTGTGTGACTGCAAAATTTCACCTTGGGGTTCAACTGTCTCTATCACCTCACAATTAGGGATTTTCATTTTAGACACTTTAGATTTAATGGGTTTGTGTTTCTATATATAAGGTGTTTGGCCTGTGATGCAAAGGGGCCACTTATTGCATCGGATCCAAATCCTCTCGACCTTGTCATGTCTAAAAAAAAAATGGTTGTTGGTTATCGGTGCGCCTATTTGACTATAACACACTGGTGTGCTTAATGATAAAGCACACTGGAAATGTTGTAACATAATTTTTAAAAATTTTCGTTCATTGGTGTGTAAATTTTTTCGTCCATGGTACTTTTTTTTAATTTTTTACTCTAGGCGCAGTGTGGTTATCTATACATATAGCATTGTTGTAATTTAAAGTATTTAAAAAATAATAATAATAATAATAATCCTGTCGGTGCATTTCCTATATCAAATGCACTTGTGCATTCATATTATTATAGGACACTGGAAACCAGATTTGTTTTTATCTTTTTTTTTAGCTGAAAATTATGTGATTTATTGATAAAATATATTTAATAGCTTATGTATTGAATGGTACAGATTGTATATTGATAAAAAAAAAACTGTGAGAAATATTCAAGTAACAAAAATTCTGATTGGCACAATGATAGCACATCCAAAAAAACAAAAAAGGCAAGTTCTTTGTAAATTCTACACAAAATTAATATGTTTGAACTATATGTAAGTTTAATTAATATGTATTGGTTAGTGTGTGTCATGCAGAGCCACAAAATGAGGAAGCTTGATAAGATTCTTTGTGATCTAAGTGTAGAAGAGCGTAAAAGCTTGATGAAAAAATTACAAAACGATAAATCAAGTGAATGAAAAAATATTATTCAATATGAGTTCTTTTTTGAATTTTCATTAATAATATAGTTAAGAATATTAGATAACATGTTTCAAACAATCTACTAATTCACATATGTTTAATCTTCTACAGGGACTAACAACAAAGCAACGGAATATCTATATATTACTAGAATATCTATATATTACGGAATATCTATATATTACTACAAAACATTACTTTATTAATATCAATTTTGTTATATTTAGTTTTCATATATCAATATAAAAATAGTTTATTTTCTGCATGTTACTTTTTTCAGGAAGATTATAAAAATCTTAAAGGATCAACAAGCTGATATCCGAAATATGCCAGTAGGAAAGTCCAAAAAAGTGTACAAGGGGATGGTCAAAGAAATGGACATAATTGCATCGCATGAGGAGCCATCTCAACAACAACGTGCTTCAAATGTATGAAATCATTGAATTTTTTGGTTAGGTACATATAAATAAATAATTTAGCATTAAATATTAATTTTCAAGTATTTTCTTGCAAAAAAGAAAACAAAATGGAACCCATTTAGCACATAAAACATGGCAACAAGGAAGAAAAGGGTTGATAGCAAAGTTTGTGAGTAATTGTTATTTCCTTATAACATTAACTTAAGATTTCATTTTTGTATATTTTAAGTTGTTTTACAGCAACCATCCTTGAATGTCTTCAAATAGGTGCTAACATACAAAGAAGAGTCATTAGAAGAATTGATTGACATTGGGTTAAGTAAGGGTTGTGAGTATATGTTGGCATATCAAAAATTAATTGTGGAATTTGTAAGTATCTATGTTGTTTTACTTCTCTCATTTTATAATTAATGGAACCAAAAAAATCATTTATATTAAATCTACGATTTATTATGGGGCATAAAACTTGTAGGAAACAAAGTATATAAATGTGCCAACATAAGAGTTGTTGAGAGAAGGCATGAGATTTCATTTCGAAAGAATGTGTATCATTCAGGAGTCAATTATTTCTATGGTACATCGCTTTTCAATTTACATTCATGTGTATTATTTATTTCAATTTTCATTGTATTCGCCAATGTAGATACACACATTACACTTTATTTTTATTTTTGTAGATGGAACTTGAAGAAGAGAAAAAAAATCAAGGCAATCAACAAAACATTCAACCAAATAACCCAAGTCATAGAAGTAGTTCGAGCATTGACAACAGTTCCAGTGAAGAATGATAATCAATATAGTTGGATATCAATGCAAGTTGTTGTATTTTTTGAAATAATTATCCGTGAAAAATCAGACATTTTGTTTAATGTAATGGACATAGTGTCTCAATTGAAAGACAAGGGGTTACCAATAAGTGCCCATTTTGTATAACAAAGAGCCTCTTATTTTTATTGAGTTGTCCAATGCCTCTATGAAATGTTACATCATTGATTAAATATATGGATGATTAAATATTATAATGAACAGATGTGAAATTTGATGTTATAACAAATTAATCCAAACATCGTATCCAAATGCACTACTCAAAATTTAATTTATATGAAAATTGTTATAAGATATGTGTCAATTTTTTTATGAACGATAGAATTAAAAAATATCAATAATTGCATTGTCACAGATCGATGTTTCTAAACAAAAAAAATGAAAACCGATGTGTTTAATGCTAAAAAGCATTGGTGTGTTTAATGCTAAAAAGCATTGGTGTGTTTAATGATAAAAAGCATTGGTGTTGTAATGAAACACACACCCGTGTTGCTATATTATTAACCAACACCGATCGTAATACTATTTTAACAACAACAATTATAATAATAAAAAAAGGCCTTCCTGTGCATTTAATTAAAAAAATGCATCGGTGCTTATGTATCATATGTCTGTATCGTTGCATTCTAAATTTCATGCATCGGTCGGTTTTGTCTTATAACACACCGATGCATGGTATCATAGATTGAATCGGTGCATTGTTGTTACTAACGCACTGGTGCATTATGATTGATGAGAGCATCATTGCCCCAATATTTTTTGGACAGCCCCGATGCTTTCTGTGAAATTTAAACACCAGTACTTTAAGTTTGAGAACGCATCAGAACATGGTATCATAGATTCGACCGATGCATTATTTTTATCAAAGCACTAGTGCATTATTATCTATAAACACACCAGTGCCCCAAACTATAGGAAGCACTTCCAAAGCAATGGTCAATGAAGGATATAGTGGATCGAACATGTAGACGTATTTTCCACTTACAATACAAAAATCAATCCAATGATTCCACAAACCAGGTTATATCTAAACTACAGGAATCATTTCCAAAGCAATGGTCAGTGAGACCTGTCAGACTTGCAATAGCAAAAACATACAACAACAAAAAAGAATTATTCAAAAATTAATATTCCTAAAAATGCTTTAATTCTAGAATATATATATATTACTACAAAACATTCCTTTATTAATATCAATTTTGTTATATTTAGTTTTCATATATCAATATAAAAATAGTTTGTTGTCTGCGTGTTACTTTTTTCAGGAAGATTATGATTTTATTGTCTGCATGTTACTTTTTTCAGGAAGATTATGAAAATCCCAAATGATCAACAGGCTGATATTTGAAATATGCCAGTAGGAATGTCCAAAAAAGTGTACAAGGGGATGGTCAAAGAAATGGACATAATTGCATCGCAGGAGGATCCATCTCAACAACAATGTGTTTCAAATGTATGAAATCATTGAATTTTTATGGTAGGTACATATAAATAAATAATTTAGAATTAAATATTAATTTTCAAGTATTTTCTTGCAGAAAAGAAAACAAAATGGAACTCATTCGGCACATAAAACATGATGACAAGGAAGAAAAGGGTTGATAGCAAAGTTTGTGAGTGATTGTTATTTTCTTATAACATTAACTTAAGATTTCATTTTTGTATATTTTAAGTTGTTTTACAGCAACCATCCTTGAATGTCTTCAAACAGGTGCTAACATACAAAGAAAAGTCATCGGCAGAATTGATTGACATTGGGTTAAGTAAGGGTTGTGAGTATATGTTGGCATATCAAAAATTAATTATAGAATTTGTGAGTATCTATGTTGTTTTACTTCTCTCGTTTTATAATTAATGGAACAAAAAAAAATCATTTATATTAAATCTATGATTTATTATGGGGTATAAAACTTGCAGGAAACAAAGTATAGAAATGTGCCAACAGAAGAGTTGTTGAGAGAAGGCATGAGATTTGATTTTGAAAGAATGTGTATCATTCAGGAGTCAATTATTTCTATGGTATGTCGCTTTTCAATTTACATTCATGTATATTATTTATTTCAATTTTCATTATTCTCACCAATGTAGATACACTCATTACACTTCATTTTTATTTTTGTAGATGGAACTTGAAGACGAGGAAAACAATCGAGGCAATCAACAAAACATTCGACCAAATAACCCAAGTCATGGAAGTAGCTCGAGCATTGACAACAATTCCAGTGAAGAATGATGATCAATATATTTGGATATCAATGCAAGTTGTTGTATTTTTTGAAATAATTGTCTGTGAAAATCAAACATTTTGTTTAATGTAATGGACATAGTGTCCCAATTGAAAGACAAAGGGTTACCAATAAGTGACCCATTTTGTATGACAAAGAGCCTCTTATTCATATAATAAAATACATTTTATTTTATTTTATTGCGTTGTCCAATGTCGCTGTGAAATGTTACATCATTGATTAAATATATGGATGATTAAATATTATAATGAAGAGATGCAAAATCTGATGATATAACAAGTTAATCCAAATATCATATCCAAATGCACTACTCAAAATTTAATTTATATGAATACTATTATAAGATATATGTCAAATTTTTTTTATGAACAATGGAATTAAAAAATATCAATAATTGCACTGTCACAGATCGATGTTTCTAAAAAACGAAAATGAAAATCAATGTGTTTAATGCTAAAAAGCATCGGTGTGTTTAATGATAAAAAGAATCGGTGTTGTAATGAAACATGCACCGGTGTTGATATATAATGAACCAACACCAATCATAATACTATTTTAACAAGAACAATTATAATAATAAAAAACGGCCTTCCAGTGCATTTAATTAAAAAAGCGCATTGGTGCTTCTGTATCATACTTTCGCATCGTTGCATTCTAAATTTCATGCATCGTTCGGGTTTATCTTATAATGCACTGGTGCATGGTATCATAGATTCGACCGGTGCATTGTTGTTACTAAATCACAGGTGCATTACGATTTATAAGAGCACCATTGCCCCAATATTGTTTGGACAACCCAATGCTTTCTGTGAAATTTAAGCACCAATGCTTTAAGTTTGAGAATGCATCGGCACATGGTATCATAGATTCGACCGATGCATTGTATTTATTAAAGAAATGGTGCGTTATTATTTATAAATGCACTAGTGCCCCAATATTTTAGGACTGCCTCGGTGCTTTCGGTGAAATGTAAGCACAAGTGCTTTAAGTTTGAGAGTGCACCAGTGTGTATGCACCATGAAGCGCATTGCCTAGAAAAAGATCAGCTAAAACCTCTGTCCACCCATATTTTTTTAGTTATAATGAAGTTTCGTTATAATCTCTGCAAAAATATCTGCTACCAAAAATAGATGTTTTGGCAGAGATGTTTTTGACAATTTTTTCCAATTTTGTAACACTAAAAACCTCTGCTACAAGGTCTTTTCCTTGTTGTGACACTCTACCACAATATGATTAAGTGTACATTCACTCATGTCAACCTCTACACATATTCCAGTAGAGGTGACGATTCCTTTTTCATCTTAGCTAGAGTCAATTGGAGAAATTCACTGAAACAATTTTTATCTCTTTTAAATTCACATATGTCGTGAATAAATAGAGATATTTTCCAATCTTGCACAAATAGGGGTTATAGAGATACACATACTAACCAAGTTGAACTCTAGGAACAATGATTAGAGGAAAAGAGAAATGAAATCTTAAAAGAAACTAAGTTTGAAAGGTATTTCCAAACAAAAGCATAATCCAAATCTTATACATTTTCCAATTTAATTTGATATCATATAGAAATGGAAAACACAATATAAACATTATTTACAACAAAAGGTCTTAAATATAATAAGAGCATCGAAACATTAAAAATACAAAAAAAATTGGCGGCAAGTGTGGGTGGGATTCTCTTAGATCCCGGAGGAAATACTTTGCTTCATTATGCATGGGGTTTGGGGACAATGACAAACAAGATGGCAGAAGCATGCGCCTTATATGCAAGTCTTAAACTAGTAAGAGATCGTCGTATCCCTCAACTTTTAGTCTTTAGTGATTCAATGCTAATAATCAAGGCTGTCATTAATCAACATTACATGGAAAATGATATTTTAACTGTCATCCTCCAAAGAATCACCACCTTAACTCGGGAATTCGAGGAAATAAGCCTCTATCATGTAAAAAGGAACCTAAACCCCCAAGTCAACCTTATGGCAAAGGAAGGGTCAAGAATTCTCCAAGGGGAAATTATTTTAAATAATGGGAGGGGGGGTCTCCCCATCCCCTAACCCTTAGCCATGACACAACATTTAAACAGTTATACCGCACTAGTACCTTGGGGCACCCTCAAATGTGTGAAAGGTGATCATGTAAATGCTAGGATTAATACAGCTTCTGTGATTTCTTCTCAGAGATCACGAGTTTCAAACTTCTTATGCAGTATTCCCAACCAAGATATGACAAAAAAAATTGTAGTATTGGAGCTGAATCCCTCTGGTTCATTAAGACCAACCTTATCAGGACTTTTGAACATTGGTTCTAATTCATTCTCTTGCCTCTGTCTGTGCATCTCTCTGCCAACCAACACTGCAAGGGAGAGGAATTGGGCTCTCCAATCAAGGGTTTCATTTGGCGCTCCCATTTGGCTCCTCCGATAGAATATCAGGTCCTTTTTTATTTTCCTTTAATGTATAGTCATTTTGATGTTGCTATTATAGTTCTCTACACACCATACTCTCCATGCTTGGTTTTCACAATCACTTGGAGTAGTTTTAGGGTTGATGCTTAGGGCATTCCTATGAACCCTCGACAAGTGACCACTAGAAATTTTGTAGGAGCCATGAAGAGGTAGGTAAGGAAAACAATGATGTTCTCTAACAACTAATGGCGAAACTTCAAGAGTTGGAAGGAATAATGGTTTGGCTCTCCATCTGAATGGAAGACAGGTTCAGTTACTTTGAGGTTGGCCTCATTTCACTGGCACACAAAATGGACGACATGGAGGCAACTTTCCTTCACCTACGAGACTCCGACCCAACCCAGTGTTCAACCTTTGACTCTTTAAATATTGGAAGACCAGTTCCAAATGATGGCGCTACTGAAAAACAACCTCGGGAATTCCAACAAAGGAATGATGCCAATGGATATTGAAGAAGAACCTCTCAATCTCTCACATAACTCTGAAATTTAGGATACAACATCTAATATGTCTTGAATGTTTCTCAAAATTTGGTGGTGCCTTGGCCAGTTTTGTACAGATGTTTACAGTTTTGAAATTTTCAAAAATAGCCCAGCAAGAATGTCAAGTTATGTAATTACTATGAAAGTTATATTTACAGAAAGAAAATGACTAAATGCCCCTTATGTAATTTTTTTTACGTTGTTGCTTATGTATAGCCCCTTTAATATGTATAGCCCCTTTAATATATATATCAGTTTAGTTTGTGTTAATATATATATATATATATATATATTCCAAAACAAAAATAAACCATTAAGTTCGTAATTTTTGATAAGTTTAATGTTTTGTCCAAACATTAAAGCATTGTTGTTTGAAATACCTAGAATTCCTTTATAAAAACATAATAAAAGGCATACTACGGACTCCAACAACCATCAGAGCATTCCTCCAAACAAAGCGAGACAAAAAGTATATATCTACAATAGTTGTTATTAAAAGAATCTACTACAATTAACACTCAAGCAATCTAAACAACCCACTACTCACATAATGGGTGCTTCAAACCTTGAAACATGTTATCTCTAGTTCCTATGGATAACTAAGGAGATGATGTCTCAAGGCCCTCAGGTTGCATACATGGAGTACTAAGAGACATCTTGACCAACAATGTCCACTTGCATAGATAGAGACCCTCCTCGCCACCACGGTTCCAAGTTCATCATGAAGGTATCCACCACATCAGCTTGTTTCCAGAAGACATTTAGTCTTGCTCCCTAGGTACAATCTAGGTATTATGGTGAGTTTCATTTCAATATCTGAGGCACTTGAGTTTGTTTCATTTTAAAATACTTTTGATTATGTAACATCTGCTTGGAAATTATGTTATTTTTCTTGTTTCACATTGGTGGTTGACATTGTGCCCTAGTAATTAGGTCACCCTTAGGGATAGGTTTGCTACTGGGAGATCCTCTTGATGATTCATTGTGCCATTCCTGACCATACTTGTCACTTTCCACACTTCATCCCCTCATATCCTTACCTTTTGGTATTTTTTGGGTGTACTGGCCCAAGAAGGGATTGTACCTCATTTCATGGGAAGAAGGGGTTGAAGGCCTAGAGGTTTGTAGCTGGAAAAAGATAAAATCCAATCATGAACCTTATAGATGCTCACATAGGGATCTTGAGGACAGTGAAATGTCTCTCATAAGAAACTGATGGAACCCATGAAAAATAACTAATACAAAATGCCAACCAAAGTGGATCATGTGTGGGCAAGGTTTTTCATTCTTAGGTAGAAGCCCCACACATTGTTTCCAACTTGGGGAAGCATGATGTGACCAAGGTAGAGTCAAGGTGGGCACTATTTTTCATGCTTAGGTAGAATCCCCACCTTAGCTTCAACCTGGAAATATCTTAAAAGAACCAAAGACAATAAATGGGTTTGGAAAAATGATGCATTGAAAATGAAGGTGCAACACACCCTCTACAAAGGCACCCGTAAATGAGATACTATGATCCCTTGTATGTCATGAACCCCATGTCCAAGAGTCTTTCCCCCATCCATGTCACTTTGTCCACATGTCTTAGAGGGGGTCCCACTTAGGCAACACTCATAAACTTGAGGTACGATTCACCTAATAGGTCATTGTGTCAACCCTCCCACACCCAAACTTGGGAAATTGCATAGGGTCTTTGAGCACTTGTTTATTTTGATCATGTGGTTTTTTATGTACATGCTTAGGTGGCTCTTTTATTGACTCGATTTACTTATCATGATTCATTTGGCTTGAGATCCTTGGAGGGTGTATTCATTGTCTTTGCAGGACCTTGCTTGGTGGAAATATTTGGAGGACCAAGCCTAGCTTGGGCTTCCCTGGGGCTTGAAGCCCACAGGTTGGATACCATGGCCCACACACTAGATGACGATGACATCCTTTGGAGGCCACAGGAACACCTTGGAGGACCTCACATATGCCCCTACTAGCCCAACATTTTGGCTTTGGAGGCCAAAATGTCACATTTGGAGGGTTTGACGTCTTGTGGGGTTAGGGTTTGGGGTGGTGTTGATTGACTTGAAACTTGGCACATTTTAATGGAAGAAGACATGGCTTGAAGGAAGAAACCCTGGTGCATGAGAGGGAGGCCCTAGAAGGTCCAATGACTCCCATATTCTACTCTAACGACTTGCAAAAGGTGCCAAAACGTCACCCTAGGAGAGGGATAACGTCACTTTAGGGTTTCTTATGTGCATTTTAAAGTTATATTTGAATTTTAAAACGTAAAGGGGAAAATTAAGGGTTGTTAACCCATTGCTTTGTGGTTTACCCTAGAATTAAGTGGACAAACACTTTTAGTAGGATTTGTATAAATAGAGATCAAAGTCTTGCCATTTTATCATAACTCTTCCATCTTGGAGAGGATGCTTGGCTGAGATTTGCACCCTACTTGGGAAATTTTGTCCATCTCTCTTGCTACTATATCTTGCTATGGATTTCTTTGGCTATTGGATGTTATCTTTCATGGAGGCTATTTCTTACTTTTATGGTGGATTTTCTTGGTTAAAAGGAGTTTATCTTGTTAATGCTTGGACTAGGTAAGGAATCTTTCATGTTATTGCTTATTTTCTTGGTCACAAGGTTAATTTGGTAAGATTTTGGGGAGTATAAGGGCATGCAACCCCACTAATCCCATCATATTTGTCTTATAATAATTTGTTTCATAGAGGAATATTAGGAGGAGTAAAAGAATTTACACCCTTCTAGGGTTTTTCCTTGGGGCGTAAAAGGGATTACACCCCCAAGGAAGTAGCACAACTAGCTCTTTCATTTTTAAAGACTCCATAACCCAATAGTTAAAGTCACTAATCTCTTGCATTGGAGAAATAAAATCATTGCATTAGGATACATAGAATTACAAGAAATTGAAATTGTTTAAGCTAGAATCTTTTCTGCATACTAAAAGCTTGTCAAGGCCACTAGGGCATCTTGTTTCTCCAAGGATTTATTGATGTTGTAATAACTTTAAGCTACAGACATTATGGTTGCAGCAAATCACTTCATACTTTCTAAATTTGCTTATGTTCTAACCATCAAATTTTGCTAGAAAGTTGTCAAGTTAATCTACTAGTTATTGTGCTTATTTTGGGTGGTTTACTTGCAAGTTTTGGTGGTTGGAATTTTTTGTAGTAACACTTGTTTGATACAGACATAAGGCTGCAGAAATATCTCTTCAATACTTACATCAAACAACCTTTAAATGTTGTTAAAGTCTTGTGCTATCATACTTGAGTTTCACTAGTAATTGCTAGTTAGTCTCTTGCATATTTGCTTGGAATTTCAGTGAATTGTTTAGCAACATATTCCATTTATTTAATTGTTGATTTATATCATTGTATATTGTTGTTAATTAGGAAAGCAAGCTTCACTTTCTTTTCCATTGGATTGTTGGGTTTGTATCTCGTATTTTCTTGTGTCTCCGGTAGGTATAATTATCTTCTGTAGGTACTCGAGCTCTTGGCGACCATTGACCACTTTCGAGACTTCTTCCCAAGCCATATTCCACTTAGTATATTGACCTATAGGGGAATCACTTCCATCAACTCACTTTTTGTCTCATTTCCCCCTAGGGTCACCTGGGACTCCCCCCCTATGTTGGATTATTCCTTCACTAAAGAAAGGGGATGGTTTATCTAAAGTGATAGTGGGTAAACTCTCCTGGCGTTATCGCCAACTTGTGGATTGGGTCGGGATTTGCCCAACCTACAGTTTGTGCTATAACAAAACATACTTTGAATATGGAAATGGGAGTGGAAAACAAGAACAAAAAAGGAAAAAGAGGAAAAATAAAAGTAGAAAAAAATCAAGAGAAACAAATAAAAATAAAAAATGTAAAAAGAAGAAAGAGAAATAAAAAAGAAAGAAATGCAAGAATAAGAAGAAAGATGGATGCAAAAAACAATACATTGAAGAAGGGGAAATTAGTTTTCATCTCACTTGTAATTCAAGGGGTAATTTCATAAAGTGCATTATATAAGTACACACAATTTAATAATTTTATCTTTTTAATTTGACTTGCGTGCGTTGAAGGTTCATTTTAAAAATGATTTTATTTTGCCTTTGATTAACAAAAACACAAATGTTGGACAATAAATTATAAAGGTCCTCTTGACTAGGGACGATTCTTTATCTCATCAATATCAAGATACCTATGACATGTATGGGGAGGAGGTACAACAACTAGATGCAATTGTAACAAAGGAAAGAACCTGTAGTTTCATCAAGGAAGAGAATGAGAACACAACTCTAAAGGGTGTTTGGTTGCCTTACTCTGAACTAAGCTAGTAACCTACCTTGGATAATACAATGGATAGTTTGCCACAACAAATCTTAAATATGTTATTTTTTTAAAGCCTAAAATATTTCACATTATATACAAAAAGTTTAAAGTGGTTGCATCAATCTCTGGCGGTGTTGATGTTTGAATCTGTTAGGATTGAAACAACAACCTCAAGAGGATATGAATCCCCCTGCATTTTTATTGAGGTGGTACTCCTCTTTGGCTAAAATATATGTCTCGAATATCTTAGATTAGGGAGAATGCTTAGAAAACAAACCCAAATCTTTATTGCTTTGTTTTATATATAAAATGGTTATTTAACAACCTAATCTGATCTTTACGTACAACAATAAATTTCTTTACAATAAGAAAATATTGAAGGAAGGATTCTATATCAGAATGTCTTTTGTAATCAACATCATATACACAACCCTCTTAATCACATACGAGTAATGGATATATCCATATCTTCTCACAAGATATAGGAGAGAATAGTTTTGGTCATCTCAAATAATTTTAAAAGAATATTGCAGTTAAAACAAAAGAGAATTTGATAAGCATATTTCAAACATCTCACACTCATAAATCCCAAGATTCGAAACATCATTGAAGTCATGCCTAGAAATAATTCTTTGTGGAGTTTTATTCATGAAATATATTCAACAATACTCAAAATCTCTGATAGTAATATACATGGTTGTGAATATTCCATGATCATATAAGAAAATGTTGGTTGCGGAGCCTGATTATCTTCCTGACTCAGAGGTCTTGTGTTTTTCAGTCGTGTTTATACCCCATGAAGACTTTACACCCAGAAGTATGTACACTCTTCCACGCGGGGGAGTGCAGAGGGGGAGGTACCCCCTCTGCGGGGTCCGGGGGGCCTATCCCCCTGGCTGGGGGGTTCGAGGGAAAGTGGGCCCCCGGCGGGGGTTTGAGGGCAGCGTCCCCCAATGAGGGTTCGAGGGTGAAGCCCCCAAAGGAAAAATTTCCTTGTAAAAGTATATTGTGATTTCATTGTAAATCTGGACCGTTCATTATAAGGTCGCAGATCTAATGGTAGAAATTATGTTAGGG
>JASDQU010221722.1:22929-33944 GCA_032191745.1 Picea mariana
GGTTACTATTTCGAGACTCTCCTCTTCCCCTCTTCAACCTATATAAGAAGAGGTCAAACCCTCTCTTATAACCCTAAATTGCACCATACATGCATACCTGGCATCAGACCATCTTACTTGCTATTTTTTCCAAGCCATCACTGAACAAATCTTCTTAAAAACCATATTTTTGAAGATGTGCGTGCCCTGCACCATTACTGCCTGCGTATGTACGCTATCTACATCATTACTGCCAGTGTACATACGCTAGCTGCACCATTACAGCCCGCGTATTCCCACAAAAGTTGTACAAATTAAAAAGTTGCAAGGAATTCGTTGAGATTACGAGCTATTGAACAATTTCCCAACTGTTCCACCGCCTAGAGCCCGTCACCCAACCGAATAACCATCCTTTTTTTCATATAAAAGGAGGTGTTGGGGTCTCATTCCAAATCTAAGCATAAGAACAGTGAAACTTTGCCCATTTCACTTTCCCCCCTTGCCCCAAGAATTTGCAACCACATTGTGAGGATACGCGGGCTGTAATGTTGGAGCTAGGGCTATGACACATTGTGAGTAAGATGGCCTGATGCAAGGAATGCATGTATGGTGCAATTTAGGGCTATAACACCCTCTCTTCAATACAGTTTGATATGCAGGTTAAGGGTGAAGCAATAGAGGAGCATATAAGTGATAAAGAGACAACATACCAAAGAAGCATATCAGTGTTGTATATCAGCAATGGAGACTACATATCAAAGGTGTATATCAGCAACATATATGAGGTGTATTTCAGAAAGGTCTCTTAGGTCTTTGTCAGGTCAGAGTCATCTTGGCAAGCTCTTTAAGAGCAGAACATTCATGGTGGATATTTGTAAGTGATCTTACATTATTAATGCAACAAAGGAATATCATTTGTTGGGGTTTTTCTCCCTGTACAGGGTTTCCCCAAGGTATATGTGTTGTTGATTTCCATGCTTACTTATATACATAGTTATTGCTATTCGATTATGGTTTGGTATTGTTGAAGCGTATTAAGATGGAATCAAAGTATTGAAGAAAATAAAAGAATTAATCTGCATAAGAAATCAAGTTCATAATTTAACAAGGATTGCATAGGGTGATGTAGGGGGAGGGAAAGTGGAGGAAGCATAGTTGGGTTCGAATGTTAGGGAGTGAGGGAGGTGAGGGGGTAGATAAGTCCGACCAACTGATAATTTGAGTGAGGTCCCCAAAAAAAAACTAAGTGTTGAAGTAGTGAAGTGAAGTATGGGAGGGGAGTGGAGGTATAAGGAGGGGGGAGGGAAATTTAAAAATAATTCTAAGTGTTTGAATAAGGGTGAGTATGGGGAAAGGAGAGGAGAGAAGAGTAGAGCATGGTGGGTGTGGTGAATGAACCCACTATGTTATAGTAAGAAGAAATAACATGGGTCTTGGGCCCACGAAAATTCAAGAAAAACATGGGTTATGAACCTGAAAAATTCAAGAAGCATGGGCTATGAACCCAAGAAATTCAAGAAAATTTTAAGTGTTGAGTGATGTGCACCAAGAGATGAACATGTTTCTAAGAAATTGAACATGGCGTGGTTCCAAGAATTGAATGTGGTTCTGAAGAATTTCTCATGGTTCCACATGGAAGAAGCGCTTTTGTTGCTTAAATACAAACCTGAATATCTTGAGCATATGAACTCAAATTTTGAATCTGAAAAATGTGTGACAAACCTGAGATCGAGGGCTATGCAATTAACTTGTTATATTTCAAAAAATTTATTTTTCTGACATCAATATTTTATTATTCCATGAGCAGGAAAACAGGGGTGACCACTTTTTGGTCAACAAGTGGGGACCTGCCTCGGGGGAAACTAGAACCCCCACCAACTTAATATAATCAAACTTGTCCATATTACCCATATCATATTGTCCATAAATTGTTTTGAAAAAATAAAACATTGTCAGAGCTAACTACCTATGCTCATTCATTATAACATAAAAACTAAAAGAAACCAAACCAGAGATCATTTAGAGGGAGGTTGAACACTATCCTCCACATACATATTGGTCTTCCTTTCTCTTTCTTGGACTGCTTCTAATGGTTGTGGGTCTTCATCTAGCATAATATGGTTGGCTTGGGTTACCTCTAAACCAAAGGATCCATCCTCCTTATTTACATTTTATGCATCCTCTTCAACCTGTGTGACTAATAGCTCAATCCCAAAGACACCTTTGAACTTAGACTCAAATTTTCCCTCAAAGATCCTACTTGTATGCAAGATGTCTTTTTGTTCTTTTTTCCTATTTTCCAAGGTTTTGGGAATTAAGGTTTTGACCAACCAATAGGTTTCATCTATCATGAAGAACTTGGTCTCACAAGTGCGGACGTAGACCATATCAAATACCCATCTCTTGATATCTTCCAACTACTGAGCATCGAAGAGGGATTGTCTTTTATCCCTCATAATGTTCTCTACCTCTTCAATTTCTTGTTTTACCCTTGCAGATCATTTTTCATTAAGTTATTTCTCTGCCTCCCAATCTTCTCTTGTTTCTTTGAATGAGTGAGTAGGATGCCTCGAGGTTGAGGCCTTACAGGAACCAGCCCTGAAATTCCTCTTCTTACCACCCCCTATCCTACTATTAGAACCAATCATCCTACCCACACAAGGAGTTCTTAGGAGAGGGGTAGAAACCAACTTAAACACCACTATAGATAAAGGGAAGAGGAAGTAGAGGAGGGGGAGTGAACCGAAGAAAGAACCATCCCGTAACTTCCACTCAAAGCCTACCAAAATCCCTACCCACTTTCTTAGACCCATATGCATACCTTCCACAATAGACCAAACTAGGACCACAAACTAAAGCAGCTAATAAGAGCACCGAAGAAAGTGTGATATGTTACCTAGAGCCTGAGAGATGGTGTTCCCTGAAGCTAACTAGAGCCTAAAGCAACCCTTGGTCTTCTCCTCATTCATTTGAAAACATGGGTCAATTTGAGTTACTTGTTGGTTAGCAAAAAACAAAATCCCCACTCAAAATCAAATTGAAGTCCTGCCCAAAATTTCTACTCTCCATCTTGTCCAGTTATCATGATGAGCTTAAGTCTCTATACTCCAGCACCTCACAACTCCCAGCTCCAGCCAATTCTTGGTGTTCTAGACCCTATACCAATTCCATGAATCTCCACCACTATACATTATGTCAACCATGGGTGATGAGGAGTTCATTATTCTCTCCCTCCTCATCCCACTCTGTGGCATTAGCCTCTCCCTGTCCCGAACATGATGCTTCTATAATGCATGGTGGAGTGGTGACATGTGTATGCAGTTGTGGTCCCACCTGTTGACACCCCATCTGGGTGGTAATCTTAAATATGTTATTACAAATACAATAAGACTATACTTTATTGTGCAATGATTACTTGTGGCCAAACTAGAATATTAAAAGCATGTCATTTTTATTATGGAAAAAAAATTTGAGAAAATAGGAATAAAACTACAATAATAAAAATAACACATTATTAACATAAGATATACTTTGGAGAAACATGTGAAGGGAAAACTCCAGCAAGAAATAAGGCCCACCTTGCTCTTATTATTCTCATCTTGACAATGCAAAATACAGAGAAAAATAACCACTCATTATGGTGTATATAGACACCATGGGTTGATAGAGCCTACGGCAAGGTCACCTTCTTTTGTGACTCTTCTTTGATTTCTCTCTCCTTTGCAATACTCAACTATGGAACAAACAACTATTACGATAGGAACAAAACCCATTTCTCTTATGATGACTAAGGTTTTAACACCTCCTTGTAGTCATTAGGGTCAAGGTTAGGGTTTTTGCATTCCCCAACTCTTGATCAAGGTTAGAGTTTTAGACCACCCTAGAATCTTCTTGGAAGTGCATGCATGGCTAGCTCAACATATGTATGTAGTAAGAGCTAACATAACTTCCACTTGGTACTATGGTGGTCAAAGCACAGATCAACTTATTTGAAGCATAATTCCTTTCTCTGATTGAGGCTCTTTACACCATTGGAAAGTTCTTGTTATCCCCATTTTCTAGGATAACTAAGGAGATCATGTCTCGAGGCCCTCAGGTTGCAGATATGGAGTGTCAAGAGACTACATGACCAACAATATCCATTTGCATTGATGGAGACCCTTCTCACCACCACAAAGGTCATAGATTTTTAGATGGGATCCACCACACCAGTTGGCTTTCGAGAGGCACTGTACCTTGCTCCATGAGGTACAAATATGGTGAGTTTATTTTCAATATTTGAGGCATTTGAGTATGTTGTATCTTAGACTGCTTTAGATTTCAAGACATATGCTTGGACATTATTCCTTTTGCCCTGTTTTGCCTTGGCAATTGACATTGTTCCCTAGTAAGTGGTTTTTCCTCGGGATGGGTTTGCTACTAGGAACTCCCTTCAAGAGTCATTGTACCATTCACGATCATACTTACCACTTTTCATCACTTAAAACCCCCCATTTCCTTATCTCTTGGGATTTTAGGGTGTATTGACCCAAGAAGGGGTTGTCCCTCGTTCTATGGGAAGAAGGGGTTGAAGACCCAGAGGGATTGTTGTTGGGTAAAAGATAAAATCCTATATATAAACCTTCTAGATGCTTCACCCAGGGATCACCCAAGAAAGCAATGAAACACTTATCTGTAAGAAAAGGGGGACCCACAAGAATAATGATTATGAATTCTTAAAGGGTTAGTTGGAGGGTAGGAGGTCTCATCACAAGCCAACTTATAATGATCATGGATATCTAGTGGTATGAAATTACCATCATCTGGTCACCAAGCCAAGGTAATGGCTCTCAGTTGCATGGCTGAGAGAAAGGGGGTCTCATCATGAGCCAACCTTCTCATTTCCGTTGTTGTCGCAAGAGTCGACTCTAGGTTGTAATAGTGCCAAGCCTTAGCACATTTTAAATGAAATAATAAGTTGTCACTAGGAACTTGACTTGGGTTTCATGCAAGTAAATTTTGAGATAACCACGAACCACTTTTTATTAAAAGCTACCCCTTCTAACTCGAGGGGGATCTCTCAAATATATGTCACGATAGGATATTCAATAAGCTTAACAGTGGGTAGATTTGTGGGTAATAGAAAGTTTTGAGGGTTTTAGGGTTGGTGGTTTGGACCTGGAGGTATTCCATTGGGCATGGAGTCAAATGATCAAGCAAATAATAAGAGTGTTTCGGCAATGGAAATCCATGGAACAGAGGTGAGATAGAAGTTGATTACAGAGAGAAGGATTTATAAAAGTATGGCAGCAGTATAAAGAGAAAACATATCAATATGCAAGGAGCACTTAGCAATGGGTGAATTCCTAGAATAAATCAGTGGAAAGATATGGTTGGGACAGAGCATCTAGCAAGAATGAATTATGAACCTTCATATCTCTGCAAGAAACAACCTATAACCTGTCCAGCAACAGAGCATCTAACAAACGGATGAATTCCATTACAAACACAGTTACAAATCGGGAAGCAAATGGAAATAAAACCAATTGAAATGATGTGAAAATGAAGCAATAAGACATTCTCTACAAACAAAATCACAAGAATCTCTGATATAGATCAAAAATTCTCTACACTCTTTTATTAAACATGAAAACAAGTGTTACAGCCCAAGAGTACTACTCCTGTGTGTCCTTTCCCCCTTTTTT
Source organism: Picea mariana (assembly GCA_032191745.1). Taxonomy (NCBI): domain Eukaryota; kingdom Viridiplantae; phylum Streptophyta; class Pinopsida; order Pinales; family Pinaceae; genus Picea; species Picea mariana. Next base: position 28,593 of record JASDQU010221722.1, read on the forward strand.
TCTTCAAGAAGATACAATAATATAAGTCTTCTACCCTCTTTCGAATAATTGAAAACGATTTGAATTACAAAATAAATCCCTCTAGAAGTGAAAAGGTATCTCATGTAGGTATTGAGGTCGAAATCCTTCCAAAAGATAACAACAGTTACCATCAATTTCGGAAACTCTCTGCCATAGAAAATGGGCCAAACTGTTGAAAATTGGGGCTGCGGTTATGGTTCTGTATCTCTCGAATAGTGACAGTTGTGTATAAAATGAAAGATATTTTTGTGCATCTATTTGTTCTGAGAAAATACCTCTCTCAGTTTCCTGAGATACATTTTCATTCGCCCTAGATCTGCATTTTACAAACATGTGTCAAAACAGGAAAATATGAGATCCGAAAATTAGGGATCGAAGATGGATTCGATTCTCCCAATATGCGACACCTGTAGGAAAAATGAGAGAGGCTATTTATCTCTGATGTGTTATGCACAAAAGCCTCCGACCATTTCTCAAAATTATCGTCCAGTCGCTCATAATCATCATTTGAAAATGATGGCTTAGCACAGTAAAAAATGCCATATTTCTGAAAACGAACCTTACCTTTCGGGGGAATTTTGACTGCCTTCCCAAGATCCAAATGAAATTATGAAGACACCACTGGAAATCTTAGGATCTTTAGATGTCGATCGTCTATTCGAACACGAAAAATGGCCTCTCCAAGGCTGAGAAAAATAGTTTTTTCCCAAGGCAGTTTTTTGCATATGAAAAATCTGCGATTTCGGTGGCTAATAGGCCGAAAACAAGGGTATCTTAGCTGCCAAAAGTCCTGGCTTTCAACGGCTAACAGTGCGATTTCAGAGGGCCATAAGCCACCAAAAGTCCCAAAACCCCGATTTCGGCTTTCAGGTTTCATGAAAACAGGCAGTGGTCAAAATCTTTATGTCGGCCAAACCCCCGACTGTCGAAAACCTGAAATGGTGATGTGGCAATTTTGTAAAACCTTATTATAGCAATTTTATGTCATTTATTGCATTATTTTCGCACCTACTCGTGAGCTCTTCCTCCATGTGGCTTGATGCATGGCGCTTAAATGCTTGGTCTCGGCCGATACACTTTCGGCAGCTAATGGCATATGAAACTTGAGATTTAAGCTACCGAAAGTCTGCACTTTCAGTAGCTAAACACTATAATTTTTTTCCTCCTAAGCTACCGAAAGCCAAAATTTTAATATTTGTTCCAACATCCGCTAGGTATTTGTGAGTGACACTGTCATTATCTGGACACCATGCCAAGACAGTGGCCTTTAACTCATCCTTAAAACACGAAAGAAACAAATAATGGAAAAACGACGGGCTTGGAAAAATTGCATTGCAAACGAAGGTGCCACACACCCTCTACAAAGGCACCCATCAATGAGACACTACAACCCCTTGTATGTCACGAACCTCATACCCACTGAGTCTTGATCTTTAACCACTTCATCCACTTTACATGGCTTAGAGAGGGATCTCTTGGAAACACTCCTTCACCTAGGGCAAGATCTACCTAATAGGACACCTTGTCAACCCTCCCATATCCAAGCTTGGCAATTCGCATAATGTCTTTGAGAACTTAATTGTTTGACAGGGTAATCTCTAATGCACATGCTTATATGGCTCATTTATTGACTTGATTTACTTATCATGATATTTTGACTTGAGATCCTTGGACGGTGTGCTTATTTGTCTTTGTAGGACCTAGTTGGTGGAAAATTTTGGAGGAACAAGCCTAGCTTGGCCTTCCATGGGGCTTGAAGCCCACAAGTGGTTTCCAAGGGCCCGCATGCCGGATGAGAGAGACATACCTTCGGAGGCCTAGAAGACATTGTGGATGACATAAGTCACGCATAACCTAGCCCTCACATGCCAATTTTTTTCCTAGGAGAGCCAAAACGTCACCTTTAGAGCATAATGTCATCTAGGAGGGCTAAGGTTTGGTGATGGGGATGTTATTCATCAACACAAGGATATTTTGAGAAAGACGAGGCTTTGACCATGAAGAAATGACTTGGATGATTGAAATGTGGCTTTGGGAAGCCTAACTACACTCCTCCAACACCAACGACTTGCTCCTAGTGTCAAAACGTCCCCTAAAGGGGTGACATCACCTTAAGTTAGGGTTTCTTTTTGTGTAAAAGTAAATATATGTGAATTTTTTAATACTATCTATGTAAAGGGGCAAGATTAGGGTTGTTGACCCCTAGACTTGTGGTTTACCCTAAAATTATGTGGACAAACTATTTTGGAGATATTTTGTATAATAAGAGATCATAAGATCTCATTTTAAAACATAACTCTCCCATTTGGAGAAGTATTTGACTGGAATTTTCACTATCTTTGGATAGTTCTCTCTTTTGTGCTCTTGTATATAGCTATCTCTTTGGTTATTGGTTGATGGAAGTGATGTGCTAGCCTTGGAAGGCTCTTCTTTGCTATTGTGGTGGTTTGTCTTAGCTATTTTCCTTGAATTGGTAAGATTTTATACATTGTACTATCATTTGTTATTCAAGTCAAGGTTATTTGCTAGAGCTAGGTGGGAATTATAAGGGCATACACCCCCACCTTATTCTCCATCATTTTATGCTTACATGTTATTGGTTTAACAAGGGTTTGCTAAGAGAAGTATAAGGGCATACACCCTCTTAGCCTAAACCCTAGCTAGAGATACTTGCCTTGGGGAATAAGAGGCTTTACACCCCCAATGAGGTAGTACCTCTAGATCTTTATTTGCTTGACTCCATCAACCCAATTATTAAAGGCACTAGTCATTTACTTGTTGCATTGGAGAAATAAATTGTTGCCTCGGTAAATGTGAAAATTTCAAGTTTCAAAGTTGTCTCTTTGGGAAAGTGTTCCTTGAGTCTTTGGCTCCCTTGCCTCATTGAGGCATCCCCTTTCAACCACAACTTCTTTTTGTTGTTACAAAACTAACCTACAGACATTAGGGCTGCAGAAAATTAACCTTCTAATGCTTAATAACTCCTAAACTAACCCTAGGATTTAGCCCTAACTTTACCCTAACTCTCTACTAAGCCTAGCGCACCTATTGGGCTAGTTAGAGGTGGTTTATAGTGGCTGATTTTTCTGTTGTTAAGCTTTTTTTGCTACAACCATAAGGCTGATAATATCATTGCAACAACCTTTTGTTCTAGCCTTTCTTTTTGTGCTAAAGTTATTACTTAATCATTGGTGACTTGAGATAGCTTTCACTAGCTTTATCTCTTGTTTATTTATCATATGCTTGGCACTTATATTTGTAGCCTTTGTTATCTTTATAGAGCTGATATACATCATTGAATGTTGTTGCAAATTAGGGACAACAAGCTTAACTTGCTTGTCCAACTAACATATTATAAGAATCCTTGGTTTTCATTGTGTCTCGGGCAGGTACCTTGCTCTCAGTGAGTCACTCAACTCTCTTGGCTACCCTTAAACCTTCCCAAGACTCTTTCCAAAGCTCTTAATACCACTTAGAATTGACCTCTAAGGACATCCATTCATACTTATCATTTTCCATCTCATTTCCCCCTAGGGTCACCGGGATTCCCCCCTTGAGGTGACTACCTCACCTCTAAAGTGACGAGGACACTTGCCTAAGGTGATAGTGGGTAGGTTCCCTCCTAGTTGTCACTAATTGGTGGTTGGGTCAGGATTTTCCCAGCCTACAACTTGTACGATAACATTTTGGCGCCGTTGCTGAGGAGGATTTTGAATCCTCTTCATAACTCTAAGGACACTTTGGCAAGCTATCCTGAAGACTTTATCCCTTAGCTTGCCTGACGACTCCACCCAACAGACGTTCCATTTCCACCTTTCTTGATGAGCTCCTCTTGAATCTCATCTGGCGACTCCACTTTCCAAGAACCCACTTTTTCCTTTTTCCCCCTTTCCCTCCTTTTGTGAGACTTGATCTCACCTACCAACTCCTTTGAGATGTCTTTTCAGTCAATAGAATTATGGCACCATGGGATGAACCCTCATCCAAAACTTGTTGTGACTCGACGATGGAATTTTTACAGATGGAAAAAGAGAAGGCTGCTAATAAAACTACTAAGGAAATGATTAATCACATAAGAGAGTTATTTCTTACCCTTGACGATGAAGAAAGTTATAAAGAAGAGAACACGATGAGTTGTGACCCTTTCGAAGATATTGATGATACTTTATTCCATGACCTTGGAAGTGAAAACGTATCAGAGGAAACCTTGGATATGATAGACCCTCTTGAAGAAAAACGAGCAAATAACTATGCACTAAGGATCAAGCCTCTTGTGATGAAGAGGGGATGGAGGGGCGTGTCCATAAGAAGAAAGAAGAATTATTGAGGCGATGGAGGGGCGTGTCCATATTGAGGCACCACTATATTTTCTCCCGCTTGATGAAGGCGAGGTTGTCCAACCTTGCTCTTCTCCCACACAGAATGTTGAAGAAGCGATCAATCTCGATGATGAAGAATTTGAAGATCAAGTTGAAGACGTCCATGCCTCTACTCCTCCTGTACACAAAGACGAAAAGATGGTCATTTTCAGTCATACTGATGGTCTTGTGAAAGTACCCTTCAATATGGTTGATGAGACTATAGACACTTTCATACAGACTGGCAGATACAGATGGGATCTTGGTTGTCTCATTTTTTATAGAGGCCCCATTTATGACATTGAGGGTAGCTCTCAGGTAGAGGGGGTGTCATTTTTAGAGGATTGGTCTTCATGCGTGTATGATTTAGATATTTGGCAGCCTAGTGATGATATGGTTACAGATCTGTTCTACCCCTTCTAGTATGACTTGTCAAAACATACTCGGAGTGATATTTAGTCATCCCTTGATACATACCCTTTTGAGGATGCAAATTTGTTCTATGAGGACTTTCAACCATTGTGCTCAGATTTTGATAGACACCAGTTCGTGGCCAGCCCAAAGCAGTCTGAGGTCCACACTACCAAACGAAAGAACTTTCATGTTGAGACTTTGGGCTGGAATTTGCAGACAAAGAAGAGACTTTTCCTAAGTCCTACAGAGGAGTTTCTCTCTAAGGCTGTGCCTTACCCTGTTTCCCCTCATTTGGGAAATCATAGGGTTTTCTTGGGATCTCTTGTCCTTTCTCAGCCTTCAGGGAGCACTGATATTCTGAGTGAATATGAAGACGATTCTTCGTCTATATATGGTATCCCTCTTCATAGCTGGTGTTGGAGCCGCCTTTGTTTTTTTAGCCTGTTTAAAATTTCATATCTTAATGCTTGAAATCGAAAGCCGGTTTTCATATTTTCCTTTATTTTTCCCAAAATCTCAGAAGTCTCATCACGCGAACAGCGATGGTTATCATACTCTT
>JASDQU010221724.1:590-10837 GCA_032191745.1 Picea mariana
AGAATTCTAGGTGTATGATCTCCTATGCTTTCCTATACAATCCTTGTAGACATAATCCTATAGTTTCCTATAGGTCATGGGTCATACTTTGCTCTAGAAATATAGGTAGACATGCTCCTATAGTTTCATATATATTCTAGGCATGAAATCTCCTATAGAAATCTAGTTGTGTTGTCTCTTGTAGTTTCTTGTAGATGTCTAGATATGCAGTCTCCTATAGGTTCCTACAAAAATATATGTAAGTGAATGAGAGTGTGATGTGAACCATGTGGATTGGGCAATATGATGTGGATCAGTGAAATGAGTGGATTGGAATGGTAGATGAAATAGTGTGAGATGGAATGGAAGGAAAATGTGATGAAACAGTTTATCATGGAATGGAAGGGAAAATTGAAATAGGTGAATATTTAATTGTAAAGAGATGAAGTTTGTGGTTATTCTTGGAGTTCAAGCTTTTGAAGTTGAAACATTGTAGTGGTGTTCTGGAATATCTCTTTTCAACTTTTGAAGATGCCATGTATTGTATAAAACCATTGGAACTTGGGACTATTATAGTTATGTGTATGTGTTATGTTTTATAGGGCCCTCAAAGTTGTTTTCATGTTGTATTTTGAATTTTAAACCCTATATTCAACTAATATGTACTTGAGTGCTTGAGAGGAATCCTCTTAAATTTGTTGATAAAATTCATATGGAACTAGTTTCTTTTGAAAAGTTTTGAAGTCTAATTTTTTTGTTGTTGGAATGCTCTATTTCCTTGTCTACTTTGTAGACCTGAAATGTATTAAGATATAGGTACTTGGAAACATAGTAATGAGGGGTGTAAGCTTGAAACCAATGTAATATTGAAATCTATGTAAGTTTGAGATATAATATCTCTACTTCTTTGGTCTTCTCGATTTCCATTTTAGTTGTTGTAGAATGTTCCCATTTTGGTTGGATATGATGGAACATGTTTTCCTTTTATAATTTTTGCAACAATAGTATGTTAAGTTGCTTTCAAAATATGTGCATTTTGATTTCTGGAAACATGCGTGTTTTAAGTGCAAATGCCTTTTGATATCTTCCTTGGATATATGTAGAGCATATTTAACTTGAAAGACTCTATTTTCTCTTGTTGTCATATTCAAATTGTTGTAGTTTGATCAATCACTTTAATGCATTAGTTGTTGATTATGACTAGAAACATCTTAAGCTCCTCCTTGGATACTTCAATCTTAACTTTGATGAAAATAGTATAGGGATAGAAATGGATGATTCACAATCCAATGTATGGACTATACGCATCGTTGTTTCATCTTCTTTATTTCATCCTTTTAGAAAAGGCGTGTACTCAAGTGGCAAGAGTAATTTGAAAATTTTGTTCAATGCCATATGCTAGTTGATGCAAATTGTTGTTTTTCATTATTGATCTAAGCAAATTTGGTAAACTTTGGAACTTGATGTATACAACAATACAAATGTAGGGTAACCTTGGATATAGAGTAAAGTTTTCTTATATTTGATGTACACAAAAATGGAATTTCATGTGGAGAACCTTGAGCTTGAATGAACTGATGTTTTTCCTGAGTTGGTGTAGAATTGTGCATGGGTGATATGTATGCATGTAAAGTTAAAAAAGGTTAATTATTTTTTGTTGTTTTTTATTTTCTTTTTTCTCTTTTTTTTTTTTTTGTCAGGGCATTAGAGCCATCATTGGTTTTCACCAATGCTTTACCTCATGGTGCTTGTATAGGTTTTCACCATGAGGAAATTTTTACTTTTTCAAAGCTTTTATTTCCTTCTAAAAGTTTTTCAAACATACTTCTATCCATCATGCCTTAATGAGTTTTTCATCATGGTATTTGTTTTCTCTTTTTTAACTTTTTTCTTCAATGGAATTTGTCAATTATAATGGTTTGGGAACATTGTTGCTTCCAACCACACTTATTTTTTAATTATGGAGTAGATTGGTGAACTCCTCCTTTGTCATTGGCTTCTTATAGAATTTGATTTTGTAGCCATTGACTAAGAGGGGTATTTTTTCTTCATCTATGGTTCTAATATTGATTGAGCCATTGTCATAGCAATTGTCCACTTGGTATGGCCTCAACCATCTATTATTTATTTTTCCCTTCACTTCCTTAAATATTGAATCATGGAGAAAGGACCAATTCCCTTCTTTGAAAACTTTATACTTAATAAACTTATCCTGCCATATGTTTTCTCTCTTATTGGATTACTTTAGTGTGGGATAAGGCCTACTACCTATATTCATCTAAGGCATTTAGCTACTATAATATTTCTTGTTGGGTTGTGGATAGGTCCATATTTAGGGTTGAATCTATTATAAGTGTCTCTATATCAAATTCTATGGGGAACAATACCTTTTTGTCGTACACCATCTCATAGGGTGTGAACACTATAGTTATTTTTTAGGTTGTGTTGTATGCACATACAAATTCAACCAATCTATTTGTCTAATCTTTCTTATGTGGCTAGACTATTTTTGTGAGGATGTTTTCTATCTCTCTATTAGTCGCTTCTACCTAACCATTGGCTTGACGGTGGAATGTAGTTGATTCCATATGACATATTTTGTTCAATTACATAACATTTTTACTCAGATTGGAGGTCACTTCAACATGGCCATTGGCTTGAGGGTGGTATGTAGTTGATTTCCTATGACATGTTTTGTTTAGTTGCATAAGATTCTTAATTAGTGGGGGCCTTGATTTGTTACAATTTATCTTAGCACCCCAAACCTTAAAAATATATTCTCATGTAGGGACTCTACTACTTTCTCCTCATTTGCATGTTTCATATCTTTTACTTCTTCCCACTTGGTTGGATAATTAGTTCAGACTACAATGTAAGGATTTTGGTTTGAAGGAGGGTCAATGGGTCCCAGAAAGTATAGGCTCCATTTGTCAAAGGGTTCAAATGGGACTTGAGACTAGAATGGCATTTCATTCCTCTTGGTTGGTTTTCACATCTTTTGGAATTTATTGCAATGGGAGAAATATTGTCTAGTATCCTTATGTAGAGTAGGCCAATAGTATCCAACTTGTAGGATATTGTAGGATATCCTTTTTTATCATAATGGCCTCCACAAGGCTTATCATGGTAAGAATGCAAAATTTCATGTGCCTAATCTTGTCTTATGCACCTTCTAAGAATTTGATTTGGTCCAAGCTTGAACAAGTAACCCTTTATCCATGTATAGGTGACACTTTTTGTGACAATTTTGCAGCACTCTATGTAAGAGAAGTAATGAGGAAATATCCCTATAGCTAGGTATTTTTCTATGTTAGAAAACCGAGGAGTCTCTATAGAGATTGAAAAGAGGTGCTCATGTAGAAATTTTCCATCCACATCTTTATTATTATAGTACTTTTCAATCTTGATAGGAAATCTACAACAACATTTTTCTTACCTAGTTTGTCAAGGATTGTTAGATCAAATTCCTATTGTGGTAAGACTCATATAATTATCCTTCCATTAACATCAATTTTTTTCATTAAGTATCTAATAGTACCATGGTCTGTATGGACAAAAAGTGAGTATCTAGTGAAATAATCTCTAAACTTGTTTATGGCATATACAACTAGAAGAAATTATTTCTTAATGATAGTATGGTTCAATTCAACTCCATAAGGTGTTGGGTATTTGTTGTATTTTTTGCAAGACCAACCCCATGCATGATTCGTTGCATTGGGCATAAAGGGGGGCTCATAGGGGAGCGGTATCCCCCTCTATTTTGGGGGTTGCTGGGGACAGATCCCCCAAAAAAATGGCAGTTTTTGTGTCTATTTTTAGCTGTTTTCAGCACACGATTTTCTCTTTTGGCATTTTTGTGGTGCATGGGTGGATTTATGGCTTAGCCCATGGTTTTCTAATTTCAGTTAAGGAATTAGGATTGTATTCTAATCTAAGTCATTGGATTAGGGGTTTTTGGATGTCGTGGGATCCTATATATATATATATATATATATATATATATATATATATATATTAAACAATGAAGTTGGATGATGATGAATAAGAATTAGAGGTGCAACTCTAAACAGGTTGTCGGTTTTCCCAATATTGATTTCCAAGGTAAATCTATGTGTATATATGTGATATCAATTGTGTTCTTTTATGTTTAAGAATCTGTGTGTGCATTTATTATTGTAAAAGGTTTAAAAAATTACATTTGGTATCAGAGCATTTATTGGCTTCAGGGGAATGCCTTTATGGCTAGGGGTTTGGCTCGAGTCTGTGATAAACCTTGTTACAGTGGGAGCTTTGCGGTATCGATTATTGTGGTGAAAATAAATGGTGAGTGTTAGGAAATGAGGAACAATTCCAAACCTAGTAGAAGAGAGGAAGAAATATTTAAACAAGAAATCAAATGACAATGCAAGCACACAGTACACAGATATTTTACCCTCGAAACCCAAACTACAAAACCAACATTCCTTGAGTGTCTTTCTCTCTTGTTTTCTTATTCATTTAGAATAAAAGGTTACATGCCTAACCTTGGTCTACACCTAAGACACAATCGACATCATACCTTCTTTCTTTACACAAGAACAACCTTGTAGCCAATTCGGATTACATATGCATGGCCAACAACCTACAATTAGTGATTAGTGATTATCATTTTCAGCATTACAACACACCTTCTTTATAGGCTTTACAGTAGGAAAAAACCTAGAGAAAAGCACCCAAAACAATGGTTACATATCCATGCATATCATTGGTTACAAATCTCGTGAATCTCGTGATTATGTTACAGTCGACTACCAAGTTGAATTACCAGTTGGCCTTCATTCGGTCTTCAGTCAATTGCCACACATCCTCCTATTGGCCTCTTCGACTTGTTGTCAATATCTTTGAATTCTACTTTACCCGATCAAACCACCTCGACCTTCGACTTGTTGTCGATATCTTCAATAATGACTTTACCCAGTCAAACTACCTCTACCTTTGACTTGTTGTCAATATCTTCAATTTTTGTTTTCAGTCGATCTATCTCAACTAGACTTTCACTGCAAAGAATATAAAAACCCAACATTCTCCCACTTGTTGTTTTCTTTGCTAAAACTAGGAGATATTTGAACTCTCATTCATAGACCCAGGGAAACAATTCCCATTGACTCTTTGCAACAAGAGAACTTCACATCACTCATAGACTTGGTCAAAGAGTCTAATATGTTTTCCAACGTGTCTACTTTCTCCAGCAGAACCTTATTGCTTTCCGCCATGTCTCTCATGAAATGATATTATACATCAATGTGTTTAGTCTTAGAATGATAAGTTGGGTTCCTTGCCAAGAATATTTCACTTTGAGTGTCGCAACTTATCTCCATATCTTTCTGGTCAAACTTGATTTCTAAACACAGCCTTTGCAGCCATATTGATTCTTTACTTTCATGAGTGGCTTCCATGTATTCATCTTCTGTTATTGACAAGGCTACAACCTCTTGTTGTTTACTCATCCATTTGATTACTCCACTGTAAATATTGAACACATATCTATTGGTCGACCTTCATCGATCCATATCTCCAACCCAGTCGGCATCGAAAAATCCATGTACATTTAATTCACTGTCATCTCCAAATTTTCCTTGGTAGCATATGCCATAATATTTTGTGCCACACAGATACCTTAATACTCTCTTGACAGTTATCCAGTGTTCCTTCCCAGGTGTCAACATGTATCTACTCAACACTCCCACTGCATGGGAAATTTCTATTCGAGTGTAGACCATCGCATACATTAGATTACCAACAACACTTGCATAGGGAACACATAAAATATCCTCTGATTCCTCCTCTGTCCTTGGACATTGTTCAACAATTATCCTTGCTCCCATAGGAATTGGCACCTTCACAGGTTTTCAATCCTGTATGTTGAAACGTTTCAATATTGTTTCAATATACTTCTTCTATTTCAACCAGATCTTTATAGTTTCTTGATCTCTCTTGATCTCCATTCCCATAATGAAGTTCATTGCACCAAGATCCTTCATGTCGAAATTGGAGGATAGTTGTTTATTCACCTCCTTTAATGCATTCATGTTGTTTCCAATTAGCAACATGTCATCGACATACAATGCTACATCTATGAAATTCCCACCTTCTTCTTTGGAATATATGCATTGATCAACTTTTCTTCTCACAAACCCCAAACTAAGGATGTATGTGTCTAACTTTTGGTGTCTAACAGGGCCAAACACATCACTATGGACCATTTCTAGAATCTCTTGTGCTATTGTCACTCTAGATGGGAACCTCACCCGAATTTGTTTTCCATATATGAAATGTTAATAAAACTTGAATTTTAAATTACATTCAAGAAAATCATCAACCATACCTTTTCTATGCATAGCTTAAAGTCCGTTTTCTCCAATATGTCCCATCCTCTCATGCCCTAGCATGGTCAGGTTGACATTATGATGACTTTTTGAGTCGGTTTCTAATCAACTCATTCCAAGTCAATTCAATTCGAGTAGAAGTCGAATCGACTTCAGGAACAACAATTTTTTTCATCCAGTCGAGTCGACATTCCCTAATAAATTGTATAGGTTTCCAATCTAAACTCATTTAATTAACACCATCACACCTATGACCATATTGCACATATCCTTCTGAAATAGAGTGTGCACCCCTACATCACTCATATTGCTTATAGATATCAATTTTATTTCCAAACCTGGAATGTGTAGCACACCTGGAAGGGTTCTTCTCCTTCCATCCTGCAGTATCAGTCGAACTCTTCCTCTTCCAACAATTTTGGTTGTTGATTCATCCCCCAAGAACATATTTCCCCCTTGATATCATTCATAGAAATAGAAATATTATCTATGTGGTTTCATATGATAGGATTCTCTTGAGTCAATAAACCAAACATCTTAATCCGACTGTGCACTGGTTGATTCCAGTACACATCACCTCCCTTATCTGGATTCATCTTTCTCTCAGTCGATTGCTTCTCTTTGGATCATGTACTAAATTCAGTTGCTTCAACTTGCATTCCCTTTTGTAATGCTTGGATTTACTTCATTTCCAACATCTTCTCATCGAATGAACATGAGATTTAGATATACCCTTCGACTTACACTTTCTACATAATAATTTTCCTTTATCTCTATCAACCAGTCGACCTCTCACCATTAATGCATCTTTGGTCGATCCTTCCATGTTATTCTTTCTCATTTCCTATGACAGTAGAGATGAAACCACATCTTCTAACACTAATGTGGTTGAATTTATCCATATAGACACAACTAAGATATGTCGAGAGTCTGGAAAAGAACATAATAGGCTAACACATTTCTTCTCCTCAGTGATTGTAATATACAAAAAAGATAACCAGATTATAATGGTATTAAACGCATTTCAATGCTCAGTCACCGAACTTCCCTCACTCATACTCAAAAGATACAGTTTCTTTCTGAGAAACAACTTATTTACAATGGATTTCAAATGGTACAAGCTTCCCAATTTGTCCCACAATTTCAATATACTTCTTCTGGTTCAACTAGATATTTCTAGCTTCTCGATCTCTCTTGATCTCCATTCCCATAATGAATTTTATTGTACCAAGATCATGTTAGTAACATTTCTTGTCCTGGGCACAAGAGTGTTCAGGTCTGCAAGTTGCACGAGAAGCACCCGGGCGTGACACGGGAAAATCCCATTTTAGGCTTCCAAGAAGGTGAGCGGGCGAGATTATAGTGTAGATGGTCTGGATTCATCCATATTAGCAGATCGGAGGTCGGCGGAAAATCGTGGTTAGTGACGTTGCGCTGAAATTAGCGCGATGGATAGCGCCCATATTGCATGCGGGAAAAGATAGCAGCCGTCTATCCAAAAGACGCGTGGCACGAGATCTAGTCACATCGTCTTTTCCACAGTTGCGGGTTCAAAGGGTGAGGGTTCTATGTCGTTCTACATCTCAAAACCCCAAACCCCGAAGCGCCGAATGCGCCCGAAGTCGGGCCCGCAGTATCGAGGAGCAATCTCAGCCGTCCATCTAAAGGGGACACCTGGTGCGCGATTAGGCTCCCCACCTTTTCGCCCATCGCGATTTCGAAGTGCAAGAAGCAGCTCCCTCATATCCCCAATGTGCGAAGGGACGAGAGTGTCCAGGACCCGAGCCCACAGTATCGCCGAGTGAGCTCAGTGTCGTCAGATCTAAGAGGGACGTGTGGCGCCAACTCAAGCCATCTCGACGTTTCGCTCATCACGATTTCAAGAAGCAAGGATCATCCCTTTCCTATCCACGAATGCCGAAAGCGCCTATGGGAATAAATGTAGGGTCACAGCCTGTGGTCACTTGGGAAATAAAAGAGCTATGCAAAAGGGGCCAAAGGTGTCAAGTCCAGTCGCCGAAATGATCATCGCAATCTCCAGGTGCCATCTGATATGATTTCTCTCCTGGTTTCCGCTTGGAGTAAATGAAGGTGAGAAGGGGTGGTTGAAACCTCTCCTCATGCATTAAGTATAAGGTATGGAGGGTCTGGCAAGCGATCTGCTCGAGAGGGTCCTGTGTACCCAATTTTTCAAAGAAGCCATGTCGAGTCCTCGACTAGCCAGAGGAGGTCTGCACACGCTAAATCGGCATTTATTGGCCCAGCTACTCCCCCTACATGAGCCATGCATAGTTAAGGCGGCGTCTGACAAAGTATACTCATCCGAATTTGGCTGAAGGGAAACCAAGCCTTGGATGACTGAGCGCGTTGTTGTTAGGCGAATTTTTCTGAGTATATAAACTCAGTCTTGGTATTTTGTAATCTATCAATGGTAGAGCGAAGCTCCCGATTGTAAAGTTTTAACAGACACTCTAATGCTCTGGTTATGCATCTGTATGTAAGATTTCTTGTTTAATGACAGACAGTTTCCTTATTCCATCTAGTTTTCATCTCATACTGAGGGAGTTCATGATTGACTGATTCACATGAATTATTGCAATTATGTTATGATAAAGGATTTATTGTGGCATTATTGTATTCTCTAGTTTTCTGCATTTGAATGTAAGAAGATCTTGCGTTTAGATGCCTTCTCCCACAGTCTGTTAGAAACCTGACGTTTACGACAGGCCTTTGTATCTCTCTGATACAAGTCTTCCCCCTACTCACCCTTACTACGACTCACTGTCTGAAGTTTATCTAAGACCTCATTTGCCCATGCATTCCTGGCCTAGTTTCGGAGTTAGAACCACATTGTTTTGAGTTAACTTCCATTCGATCACCCCATTAAACAAATCGTGACATAAACTGATGGGCGTCGGGCTCTGCTCCTGCTGCAATCCAGAGGTGACTTCTCACGCTAACATTTCTGGCGCCATTGTCGGGGACGAAGTTGAAAATTTTCCCCGAGATTGAACGACATCGAACCTCTGATTCTGAAGGTGCATCAGGTATCAGAGCCTTTGAAGATTTCTACTGTGCACCTGGCAACTCCATTGTGGAGAATCCACTGTGGCGAACCTGCTCTATTAATTGTGGCTTTCAAAGGCAGACACATGCGGTCTTATCCACAGCTGCCTCTAGCTACACCTGAAACTGATCCAGAGGTGGTTCTCAAGAAAGGAAAGGCCCCTGAAGAAGAAGCTTCCACTGCTGAACTGGGTAATCCGCCATCTCCTTATGTAGGAACTCCATTTTCTCCTCCTTAGTTCCTTAATAGACCTCTTTCTGAAGTTTCCCGTTTCCTGAATTTTGGGAGTGTTCCTGCTGAGTTTTCCCCTCCTGGTCTGGGATTGGAGGGAGAAACTCTTGTCACTCCCCTCTCCTCTGAAGTTGTACCTTGGCGTAGACCCAGGACTACCAAATATTTCCCCACTCCTATCTTTACCACTCCTCCTCTTGTTATTGTTACCACTTCCGCACAAAGAGGAGCATCTGTTGATTTGAATCCGTTAGCCTTCTCTTTAAATACCATTTTGTTTCCCATTCCACTTTGAGACTCGTTCCCGGTAGCCTCTTCGTGAACACCTTCTCCCCCAAGTTCTCCTCCACCTAATATTCCTATGGTTGGTGCTAATCCCCCTCTAAATAGAATGGACGCCATAGTCGTTGCCAGATATGCTCCCTTAATCCTACCTCATCCTATGAGTCCTCTCCTTGCTGGAGATTACTTGAAGTATATGCCCAAGTTCACTGGGGAAGGGGAGATAACTGCAGAGGAGCACCTGGCTGCTTTCTACAGTTATGCAGACAACTTGAACATCGAAAATGAAGATTTCTGGATGAGAGTCTTCATCCAGAGCCTGG
>JASDQU010221725.1:11592-29370 GCA_032191745.1 Picea mariana
CCTCCTTCCAGTTGCAGCTGGAAAACAAAAGAAGTTGGTGCTTCCAATGAATGTAATTCTTCAAGACATATAAGAAAAAGCATTACGTAGTTTTCTCCCGATTTGGGTTTCCACGTAAAACACTGGTGTACCGTGTATATGTGTGATTGTTTATTTATTACTGCTCATTATTGGATAATAATTCTACATTGATATAACATTTGAAGAAAAAGGGTTATTATTACGGTATTACTGAATCACCCCCCCTCTCAGTAATCCAACAATTCCCTCCACGACTGTCACTAAAGGGGGTGTTCCACCTCCTAACCAACCGTCACTGGTCCGGGCCACTATGGTCTCGACTGCTTCTACCTTAGGTAGTGGTTTGATTTCATCTATGGCAGAAATCACTGCTTTGTTTACCCAGAGTGCGACATGCCCTCCATTCTCATACGGGATGCCTGGCTTTGGTACGAGTACTATACTTTCCTCCTCCACTCTACAGACCTTAGGTCTAGGGGCAGGGAGTTCTAACGCTCCTTTGCAAGGATCTATGGGGGTCACTTCAACTCCCTTTATCGCTTTCCCTTACGGCAGGGGTCATATACCCCCTTCGTCTCCCTCGCTTGACACTGTTCATCCACACTCCGCCGGGCCAAACGTAAACTTGTTTGGAGAAGGTAGTCAAGCACTCCGTTCTTATAACATGTTGGTTGGTTCAACAATGTTCTCTTTATTCGACACATTTGGTCACAACACTTTCTCGTCAGCTACCATCTTGACCGGGGGCAACCCCAGCTATGGACAACCACATCCTGTACATGGTACTATTCCTGCACAGGGGGAAAACTTAGGAATTCCTTCCTCACAAGGACCTTGGAATCTGTGGCAAGGACCAGTTCCCTTGTCAGGAATGTCGATAGGGGGAAACCCCTTCCATACCTAGTGGAACCCTAGACAAGGCTCAACACCTATGCCCGTGAGATCAGCAGGGGGAAACCCTTCCCAAAATCCTTGGAATGCGACGCAATCCCAACCCTTTACGTCCTATTTCAGGAATCAACCGATGATGTCTCAACAAGCGCAAAATCCATACATTGGTCATGACCATGTTTATTACCAGAGCCCTGGCCAACAACCTAACTTTTCTTGGCAACTTGATGCCAACCAAACTCCAGGCTCCTTTTTCCCTAGTTACAATCCACAACCCAAACTACCGTTTCTAGCAACCTTGCACTTTCCAGACTTGACAAGGTTATTAAATGAACCCATCTGTCATGATCCGAGTTGGCCTCCTATGTCGACCAAGTTGCCTTCGAACATTCCAAAGTTCGAAGCCAAGCCTAATGAAGATCCTGGCGATCACGTGACTACCATCCACTTATGGTGCTCGTCCAACTCTTTGAGAGACGACTCCATCCAATTGCGATTGTTTCAACACATTCTCATAGGGAGTGCTGCAAAATGGTACATCAAGCTCGACCGCTCACGATACTCTTCCTTCGGCAAATTGGAAATGGATTTCTTAAACCATTTCCAATTACCTATGAGATACTATGTCGACACTGAATTGCTGGCCAACTTTGAACAGACAAAAGCAGACCATATCTCGGATCACATTCGAGAATGGATATGCCATAAGAGTTTGATAAAAGTGCTAGTCCCACCAGCGTTTTTTCTAGAGTGGTTCCTTAAGTCTTTGGTACCCCAGTTTTCTAAAGACGTCGCAACGTCCGAGGTGTTTTCTGAGGAAGATGCGATAATGATATCTCAACAACTAGAGTTGATTTACTCTTAGTCTAGTTTACTTTACAAAATATTGCTAGATGCACCAAGGTCAATACTTGACAAGACGAGATAGAGGTCTCGACCACATGCCAATGGAATTATTGGTTCAGCACAAATGAAGCCTGCTGATCCATTGTCAAATCAATTGCAACAATTATTGATACAATAGACAACGGCCAGCCAAACCACTGGTTCGGCTGTTCCCCCTACTCAAAAGTCGAATGTATACAGTGTGAAAACGACAAACCCAAAGGCCACCTAGTATCCTGACAGAAATAAGAAACAACGAAAGAAGGGTAGGGGGGATAAGAAACCCACCGATAATGCTGGCAGGGGCGACACTGAAAAGAAGAAGTCGAAGTATCCTTGTAATCTTTGCAAGGAGGACCACCCGACACATCAGTGCCCTTGGCTTGCAAAGGCCTATAAGTTATTAGCACAACAACATCATGCTGTGTTAATGAACCCGTTTCCACATGGGCAAAACCTAACTCAAGCCTCTTCGAGTGACGAGGGGGAAATCAGGGACCCCCCTCGATCTGCGAGTAATCCTTCACCCGCGATTGTGTATATGATGAAAGGGGATGCCTATATATCGACTAGAGCACATGATTACGGAATGCCAAGAACCTCTGAGAAGAGAAAAGAAGCCTAAAACCCACCTCTTCCTCTCCAGATTGAGAAGACGTTGGGCGAAACAATGACATGCATCCCAAAAGGTGCATTCAAGAAAGCTTCTCACAATCCGAACACAAGGGTCACCCAGAACTACTCTGTGGTGGAGGATTTGTCTCAAACCCCTTATGCAATGCCTTCTTTGGAATTCCTCCAGAGTTTCCCTTCCCAGAGAAAAGATCTGTTAGCTGCCCTAGGATCTGCTGAGACTTGTAATCCGAGAATGATCATGCTTGATACGACCAACTTAAAACCTTGTCTTCCTTACCACGTAGCATTTTAGATAGTAGTGGCTTACACCACGAAAACATTTACTCAGAACATTTTTCGCACAGTGGTTGATGAGGGTGCCTCGACATGCGTGATGTCTTTGGCATGTTGGAAGGCCATTGGCCAACCCATTTTGTCTCTGTCACCTACTCTTCTTACGACTTTCGATGGTCATTATTTCCAGCCACATGGGATCATCCCCTCTTTCCCCATGTAGTTAGGGGAGAAAAATGTGTGCGTCAAAGTTGAAGTGGTCAATACGTCTCTAGACTACAATCTCTTGTTAGGAAGGAGTTGGACCTATGCTATGCAAGAAATGGTCACGATAGTTTTCCGGGTCTTACTGTTTCCACACGAGGGCCGGATCATAACCATTGATCAGTTATCCTTCTCTCATCTTGACCCTTCATCGGGAGTCTCCACGGTCCCGATGATTGATAAACCTCAGCCCAACATCGTCAACATAGGGGTTGGTTTGTGCCCACCTTTGATGGGTACTTTCGATTACCCGCCTCCGACTGACGATGTCCATTTCATGTCAGCTGTTCTCGACCAGCCACGGGCCGAAAGTTTTCAACTCTCGTCGTTTCGCACGACATACTTTAATGATCCATGGACGCTTCCTTCCCCATGAGACATGATGGAAGGGAAAGAGCACCATGGCATGGCCATGCCTCTGTCCACGATAGAAGTTGCATACTCGATTATTCAACAAGCTTCCACCAACTCTGACTCAACTCTCGCACAAGAGTTAGATCTGATGCTCGAGCCTATTTGGGCTCAAGGTTCCCTTGCTGATACAGATTATTTAGACTTAGTCTTACCCTCAGACAAGGTGATTATTGAGGCAATAACTAGTCTGGAAAAACCTTGGAATGATCTTCATCATAGATCTTACTTCCTCCCAGAGTTAGGATGAATTGAAGCTGGTGAATTCACTCTGACTATGAATTGAGATAAATATTGTCTTATTAATCCTTTGGCAACACACGCAGTTTACACTGAAGGAAATATGGAAACAATAGCAGAAACGATACCTATCGACATCTCCAGAACCCTTGGCGTCGTGGAGAATATCTTCATCGGAGTGGACTGCTCCCCTGAGGAGATTCAAATCTACATGGATTTATTTAAAGAATTCCGTGACGTTTTTTCTTGGTCTTACGAGGAAATGCTAGGGATAGATCCAAGAATCATCGAACATGAAATCACAACTTATCCTGATGTTAAGCCGGTTCGACAGAAGCTTCGTTCGGTCAATCCTAGGAAAGCATCAACTATTAAGGCTAAAGTAGAGAAACTACTAAAAGTTGGTTTCATCTACCCTGTCCAATTGACTCAATGGGTGTCAAATCCCGTGCCAGTCAATAAAAAATAGGGTACGATTCGCATATGTATGGACTTCCATGATCTGAACAAGGCTTGTCCAAAAGATAATTTCCCCACACTATTTATTGACCAGAATGTCGATGAATGCGCAGGTTGCGAGGCCTTTTCCTTCATGGATGGTTTTTCGGGATACAATCAGATACAGATCAAGCCCGAAGACCAACACAAAACCAATTTCATTTTTCCATGGGGTACATTCGCTTATCGGAAGATGTCTTTTAGTCTAAAAAATGTTGGCGCTACGTTTCAACGGGCCATGTCTTTTGCTTTCCATGACCTCAAACACATAGTCGAGGCTTATCTTGATGATTTAGCATCACGAACTCGCAAGAGAGATGATCATCCTACACACTTTCAACTTATCCTTGAACGGTGTCGCTACTACCGAATCCACTTGAATCCAAACAAATGTAGATTTTGCATCACATCAGGTCGTCTGCTAGGTCTCATATTTTCGACAACAGGGATCATGGTCGATCCTCTAAAAGTTGAGGCAATAGTTCGATTTCCCCCCTCGTGCACCATCTCTCAGCTTCAGAGTCTGCAAGGAAAAGTGAACTTTTTACGGTGTTTCATCGCAAACTATGTCGAGATCACAAAGGATTTTATGCGTTTGTTGAAGAAGGACATTCCTTTCCATTGGGATGAAGCCGCTCAATGCTCTTTCGCAGCATTGAAATGTGCCCTCACATCAACCCCTCTGCTTCAGCCACCCAATTATAAGAAAGATTTCTTATTGTACTTGGCCGCTGTGGAGTTGACCATCGGTATGGTCTTAGTTCAAGAGGATGATATTCTCTCAGAATACATGTTTTATTACTTGAGTCGAGGCCTGGTTGGACCAGAACTAAATTATTCCCACATTGAAAAACTTGCGTTGGCAACAGTCCATGCTATCCAACGGTTCCATGATTATATCTTGTTTCACAAGATCACCATCATTGCCGTTGTGAATCCATTTCAATACGTATTGACATGATGCGTCATCGGCGAAAAGATTAGTCGATGGATTGTTATCCTCTAGGAATTTGACTTGGATTTTGTTTCGGCAAAATCCAAAAATTCATTGGTCTTCGCGGAACTCATATCAGAACTTTCAGTTGAATCAGGTAATGTTATACCCGACGAGTCGCCTATCAAAGGAGACATGTTTTTTATTGTGTCTTCCGACCCCTGGTATGGAGATGTGCTTTTCTATCTCCAGACTTTGAAGTGCCTCGCCTCTACTTCTCGTGATGATCATCGCTGTATATTCCATCAGGACAAGAACTATCTCATACTCGAGGACACTTTGTATCGTCGAGGTGTAGACTGCATCCTTCACCGATGTCTCACTCATGAAGAAGCCAAAATCGTGCTTAACGATTTCCACACTGGAGCATGTGGCAGCCATTTGTATGGGTTGGCAACAACCCAAAAGATTCTACGATCCAGTTACTTCTAGATGACATTAATCAAAGATTGTGTTGAATCGGTCAAGAAGTGTTACCCGTGTTAGATCTTCTCTCGGAAGATGACAACACACCCCGTTCCCATGTTTCCTGTTATTATCGTTGTTCCCTTCACTAAATGGGGGATTGATTACACTACATGCGACCCCCCTTCAACAAGTGGGCACCGCTATATCATCGTAGCAGTAGACTACTTCACCAAGTGGGCTGAAGCTATGCCAACGTTCAAAGATGACGGGGAGACAACAACTCTCTTTTTGTTCAACCAAATAATAGAAAGGTTCGACATCCCGAGAGAGATTGTCACTGACCATGGCAATCACTTTCAAAACAAAATGATGACCGAGTTAACTTCAAAGCTTGGGTTGCGGCAAGAACATTCATCACCCTACTACCCAAAAGTGAATGGTCAGGTAGAATATGTAAATAAATCTCTTAAGACCATTCTACAACGAACGATCAATTCGACCAAGTCAAATTGGCATTTGATGTTATACTCGACATTATGGGCTTATTGAACGTCTATTAAGACTGCAAGCAGTCCTACCCATGGAGTGCTAGATCCCATCTCTAAAGTTGGCAGTACAGTTATTGCCATACACTTCACCACTTGAAGAGTGTTTACTATACCTTAAGCAACTCAATGAGCAATGTCATGATGCCGCCTTGTCTAACGAGGCTCACAAACAAAAATTCAAGTGTTAGTATGATCGATTCGTTCTTCCTCGAATTTTCTCTAAAGGCGACCTTGTCCTGGTCTATGACAAAGATAAGGACCCCCTGGGGGCAAGCAAGTTCAAACCCATGTGGTTTGAACCTTTCATCGTGAAAGAAGTACTATAGAAGGGATCTTACCGTCTGGTGGACTTTGAGGGAAATGTTTTGGCAGAGCCTAGAAATGGGCTCTACCTCAAGAAGTATTACTCATAGGTGGGTCGCCTTGGGTGACTTTTTGTAACATATGTATAGTCTTTGTACTATTACTATTTAGTTTTGTCTTTCGGTTTTATGGACGTGTCATTTTTAATGTTATATTTTTCACTGTGGAAGATGTCAAGTGAATCAGAGGCATTTGTTGGGTTCGTGAACGATGCTAGCCAACACACTCAGAGGATTTCTTCCACAGCTTGGGTGATTTTCACACCTCAGGGCTAGTTTCTATCTTCATGAGGTATCTGTTTAGGTGACACCACAAACAATGTCGCCGAATACAATGCAGTTATTGAGTTGCTTCATGACGCTTTGTCACTTGGTATATCTCATCTCCAGGTCTATCTAGATGCTCAGATGGTTGTGTCTCAGTTAAATGGGGTTTACCACATTCATGATCCTACTCTACACCGACGGTTCCTTAGGGTACATCTCTTAGAATGAATCTTTGATTACATTACGTATATCCATGTTCCTAGGAGATTGAATCAAGTTACAGATACTCTAGCTAATCATATATTAGATTGGCATCTTGCACACAGTTAAGAAACACACACACACATGTAAATACATTTGTAAAATAAATGTAATCTATAAAACACAAGAGATGTAAATACACATATATATATCGCAAAGTACCAGAGTACATAAGTGGGTGTGAGTGCCTCAAAAAACATGTGTCCATTAAAGAGTCACGAGGTTTATGCCCTCAAAAATATACAAATGATGCCCTTGACACATAAGAATTCTAGTATAAGCTAAGGGCGGGGCCTATGGGCCCTGTCATAGTGAACAATGATGTTAGCCAGGCACCGAAAAAGTTGGGCCCAGGTCCGTGGTACCCCAACAATGCGAGTCTGCACGGACGGTGGGAGATCCTCAATCTCTGCCATGGGGAATGTCTGAGTAAGCATGGTGAGGTTACGCTCTACCCGTCTCAATACTCTCTTAGCCTCTTCGGATGGAGGTCCCCCTGCTGCTGCTAGTACACCAGCCACAGTTGGTCTTGCCTATGGTCGAGGACGCCGCCTAGTCCTTGAAAAGTCCGCTGGACACACTGGCCCCACATCTACATAGAACAGATACATAGTTGTCAGATACTCTGGTACAATTTTTTTTTTGATATATATGAAAAACAATAAAAATTAAATAACTTCAAAAAACAAAAACAAAACTTACCCATCTCTCCTCGCTCCTCTCCGGGAGGTACCGATATCTCAGGATCTCTAGAGAAGTTGATCCCGACATAGGGGTAGTCCTCTATGGTCGTAATTTTTCATGCCCACCAAGCAAAAACTTGTCGTCGAAGGCCTCAATAGTCCTTCCTCCCCCTTGTCATGGCAACAATGCCACCCATTTGCATAGTGTAGGGTGAGAGGCCTCGTGCCCTCGTATCGTCTCTCTAGGACTAAAACTAGGCACTCTCGAAGAAGAAGAAAGCACAAAGAATAGTCCCAAACCCAAAGTTTCTATGTCTCCGCATTAGTCACTCTGTTAGCTGCCTCTTCATACAATCCAGTAATGTGGTGCTCCAGTAAAAAATTTTTACATTTAAGAACTGAACCGCACAATTCATGTGCGCCCGGGAAGCCTGATGCAAAGATGCAAACCCAGTGATTCACCTAATGAGCAACACTATCACTTTCAGTGATAAGTTTGAAATCTTGCTTATCGGCACCTGTGTGCCTGTTTTTTCTGTGCTAGCTTCACAATGGAGTCTAATCAACTCTGATATGTTGTGAGGCCCGGAGGGAAAATTGCAAAAATTGACTGGTTCCCCTCTCCTTGAGAGGCCAGTCAGAAAGTAGTTATCCTTGATCGTTGGAGTCAACGACTGTCCCTCTAGCATGAAGGCCTCTGCATCAGGATGCCAATAATCAACCAAGGTGTTCAATAGCCTAGGTTGTGCCCGCATGAAAGGACAATGGGAAAAATTTAACAAACCACATTGCAACAATGCGGAAAGAGCGTCAGGGTCCTCGTCGACCAAAATATCAATGTCTTCATGCTCTCTCTCTATCCAGTGAACATACATCCTGTAATAGACAAAGTTCAGGAGGGTTAACTCTTGCATTTTTTAAATTTTTTCCATAAAATGGAGGGTACACACAGGATGTAGTGTTCACAGTCGTGTGTGCATGCGTGCAGTTTTTCTCCTGTCTATGTGCAAACGTAGGCTGTCATAAGACAACCCGCATATACGTAGGGCCAACCGTTTTTAAAGGTCGACGCCCCTCCAAAAAACAAAATTCAATGCATAAAGAAAGAATTGAATTGCAATAGGGGTTAGTATGGACTTACTTGGTCTAAGCAGAAGTTCGTTTTGTCCACTGAAGCTCTCGGAATCAACTCTTTTCACAAAGGGGTATTTTTGGCTTTTAGTCAAATTCTCAATTAGCAATGGTGATAATGAGCTGCCAGCTTCTATTTATAGACTTTTTGGCCACGTTTTGTCGTTTTTTGGACCCCTTTGTCGTTTTTTCTAATCTGAAAATCATTTTATATGGTTCAAGAGTTTCTTAGGGGATGTTACAATAAGTGTTACTTTGGGTATTTGGAATTTTTTTGGCGTTTTGGGTCATTTTAAAGGTATTTTGGTGAAAAGTTGTTTTTCAACTTTGTGCATTTAAGATAGGTTTCTACTTCCACTGGTTGCACCTCATTGCCTTTTTCTCTTTGCCATAGGATTGATCCCACTGAATTGCAACAAAGAACCCTCTTTTTTCTCTAGAAGTGTCGTAATTTAGTGGTAGAGCCTACCTGTACATGGACGCCCTAGGTAGATCCTGGTTGTAATTTGGCATCCATGCTGTCACTAATGACTATAGGCTTGGGATTCCTTTTTAGTTTTTCCTGATTACGAGTATGAGCCTCATTTGCATGATTCATTATCTCTCTTGACCTCACCCTCAGGACTCCCAAAACACAATGGGTCTTCTTTTAAGCCCTTTTCAGACCCTCTAAAAATGAAAAGATTGTCGAGTGATCTTGTTGACCTTCACGCTCGCTAAACTAAAATTTGAAGGCATATTTGTCCAACGGTAGTTTACCCCTTTTTCGGTCTAGATGGTCAACTATACGAACAAAGGTATACTCTAGGAGGCTTGGTTCTGTAGAAGAGTATTCTCAAGTATAATTTTACCCCTTTTTCGGGCCCGAGAGACTAAATTTATGAAAAAGGAAACCCCACAAAGTCCATGGTTAATCTCTTTTCAGACTCCCTAAAATTGAAAAGATCGCCGAGTGACCTTATTCCTTCACACTCGTTAAAATGGTCCAGAAGAACATTCTTGACAGAGTCCATAGTTAAGCTCTTTTTAGACTCCTTAAAAATGAAAAGATTGTCGAGTGATCTTGTCTTTGTCACACTTGTTAAATTGATTTTTAATAGATGCCTGTTCGGTGCTAGTTTACCCCTTTTTCAAACCGACTAGACTACCTTCAAAAAAGGTACCCCAGTGGAATCTCCTTTTACACTTTTTCAGACTCTCTAAAAATGAAAAACCACTGAGCTTACCTTCTTTGGGCTCATTAAAATCACATCGAATGACGTTACCATTGTGTATTATTAATTGAGTTTTCATACCGGCGTATTTGTCCTAATGTCGGCTCCATGTTGCTCTCAATTGAACCATCTGAATCATGCCTTATACACAAGCCCTGTAGCACTTTGCCTCTGCATCTTGACACCTTGGCCCATGGAGGATTTTTCCTGAGTGTCCTTTTCATGCATATATCCTTTTGCTTTGAGGATACATGTGTTCCTTGCGTTTGGAACTAGTATGTCTGCGACACCCAATCCTCCTTTGTAACGTAGCATTCTTTTATTCTTTTTCAAGATTTCCAAAATTATTGAAAAAGACAAAAAAAATCAAATATACCCGAAAAAGAGGAAGGGAAAAGTATTTTTCCTTTTGTTGGCAGCACAAAGAGTCACCCTTGGAAAAGCACATCCTTCCGTTTGTTCGTCAAGCTTTGGGATTTAACTTGACCTTAGGAAGTTGTTCTCGCTACATAGAGCCATGTCCTCCTCTGTTTGGTTATTCTTCCAACCATTTGGAGAGTTTGCGTTGTCTTCTGTATCATAGACTTATGTCAAATACCATGCTTCCTGAGTCTCATCTTTTGTCGTGCTATTGTCCAAGGGAAGTTTTTACCAAGCTTGAGTCAACCCCTCTGCAGTTTGTCTCTTTCCCTCATGCCCGACCATCCTGAAAGTCCAATCAAGTCTTTGTTTGAAATCAATGAAGCCCTTAGCCTGATCATCAAGATCCTCTAGTCCGTTCCTAACAAACCGTCGAAGACCTCTGGGTAGTGAAGTCGTACACTCATATTACACTCCTACTTGAGTTGTGAAGATTTTGAAGTTGTTTCTTGAGCTCTGAAGGCCTAATTTCTAGCCATCAGTACTTATTAGCTTCTAGACGATGGATACTATACATGTATATGTTTTTTATTTTGAGATGTATATCCGCTGTGTATTGCTTGCAACTACACTTTCTATAGTTATATGACATGGATCTGCAGTGTATTTGATTGGCAGCCATGATCTTATTTCATCCCAAGCATGGGTATGCCCGCCTCTGTGAGACAATTGCTATTTTGCAGATGGCACCTCCTGAACTCTGGTCCCTGGGCTCACTTGTTTCGTATGTTGGTAAAGATTGGTAATGTATTTCGGCCATCAGATTCTCTTCTGACCTCACACATTAGGGGGCATCTGTTATAACCCTAATTTTCACCAGACATGCATACCTGACATCAGGCCATCTCATTTTCCATTTTTTCCAAGCCACTATTGAACAAATCTTCTTAAAAACACCCTTTTTGAAGGCACACGTGCCCTGCTCCACTACTACATGCGTGTATATGCTAGCTGACCCACTATAACCCACGTATACCTACAAAAGCACGAACAATAGAAAGTTTCATACAAAATAAAAATTTCCATTTAGGTTGCCTAAACCAGTTGACCTCCCATAGCCGGTCACTCAACCAAATACCTAGCCCTTTCTAGCCTATAAAACAAGGGGTAGGGGTCCCATTTGGAAGAGGAAAATAATAGTAGAGAAACTCTACCTGATTTGGTATTCCCCTTGCCCCAACCTTTTGCAACCATTGTGTGAGAATTGAAGAGGAAAAGCATATGTGGAAGCGGTTGGTGCACAGTTGAAGAAGAGCCCAGGATCAGATTTGAGGAGCAGTAGTCGATCTCGCCATTGTAAGTAACTTTTGTGAGGTTAATAGAAATAATTACTTTTCCCGTCCCGCCATATGAGGTGTTCAATATTCAATTTGGTTTATATTTTAGGAACCTCTAACCCACTAATTCATATATGAGATGCATGTTCGTAGTTCTTTGTTTGTCTGTTTGTGAATGTAGGTTATCTTTGGGAGGAAACTTGTAGTCAAGGAGAAACCGAATGCAAAAGGATCAACACCAAGCAAGGGGTTCAAGGTAGAGTTACCAGATCCTTTTATCCTTGTGTTTTATGCATGAATGTGGGGTCTATATCGGGATAATAGTAAAAATTAGGAGAGTTTCAAAGGTTATTTTCTGCATGCATTACTAAACCCTTAGTTCTAGTCCGTAGGGGGATTTCCCACCCACAACAATGAGACATGGTAACTTTGCATTGATTACAAAGTATTAAACAAAATTACAGTCAGGTACTAGTACCTAATTCCCCAAATTGATGACCTTCTTGACCAACTCAATGGGGAAAAGTTCTTAATAAATATTGATCTAAAGTCTAGCTACCACCAGGTTCCCATCGAACTGAATAATGTATGGAAGACAACATTCAAATCTAAGGAAGGTCTCTTCGAATGGATGGTCGTGCCCTTTGTCTTAACAAATGCACCAACAAATTTCATGAGGTTGATGGATGATGTATTGAGACCCTTCACCAACTATTTTGTGGTGGTCTATCTAGATGACATCCTCATCTTCAACAAAACTTAGGAGGAGCACATGCTACATATTCAGGAGGTTTTGAGCACTATGCGGTAGCACAAGCTATATTCCAACCTAGAAAAATGGTCCTTTAGCATGAACAAGGTCCAATACTTGGGATACATTATTAATGAGAATGGGGTACATGTGGATTCAGCTAAGATCCAAGTCATTCGTGACTAGCCAACCCCGACCACACTAACTGACCTTTAGATCTTCTTAGGACTTGCCAACTTCTACCAAAGGCTCGTGTTGGGATTCTCCCATATTGCATGGGCCCTCACCCAAGTGACCAAGGGTGGTGGAAAGGAAAATTTCTGATCTAGGTGGATATCGATGGCCACCCATCTATTCCAACTGGCTCAAAACAATCTTCTGGCAATTTAATATTTTTAACAAATTTTCGGTTCTTAAACTTCTAGGGCCATTTTGAGGGCCTAAATGATTTTTTTTCAGCATCGAGAATCTATAAGATAGCCAAAGGCTCTGATTGAATACCCAAAATGAATCTCCTCGACGATACCTTTTGAACAATCTATCGTTCACCCCAAATGAAGATCGTATTCCAAAGTTACACCCCTGGGAAGTTGATACACCAAACTACCCAAAACGGGGTCCACACAACTATTGGATTTTCATCTTTCGGGGTTAGGGTTTTGGATTTTCTTTATGTTAAAAAGGCCTTTAGAGCCTCATTTTAATTCATCGTCTTCTTGCAAATGCAAGTAGCCATCACATATCTTCTTAGAGATAAGATTCCACCATTCTAGTGAGTCTTTCGCTCTGTATTTTTACAGTCTTTGTACATTTTCGCTCATTAATAGAAATTGTGTATTATTGTATCTCTATGTCTATGGTTGCATCTTTGATACATTTATGTTATATTATTGGATATCCAAGTTATCTTTGTACATTTCTTTATTATATATCCTCTCTCATTTCATGCCGAAAAAAATCTGGATCAAGTTCCCATGGGGAAAGGCACAACAACGAGCATTTGATGATCTGAAGCATTGCTTGTGCTCAGCTCTAGTACTCTCCTTACCGGATCTGCAACAACCATTAAATATTGAGAATGATGCCTCCGAATATGCTATAGGTGCAGTTCTCACTCAGCATGGTCATCCAATAGCATACCATAGTGAGACACTCCCAGATATTGTCATGAAATACCCCACCTATGACAAGGAAATGTATTCTATTGTGAAAGCATACCATCATTGGAAACATTACATTCTGGGAAAGGAAAAAATCATCCACACTGATCACAAGCCTCTTTAGTTCATACAGACATAGGGGAAGTTGCAAAACGACCTCCATCAAAAGTGGTCAACATTCCTGCAGCAGTTCCATCTCAACATCAAGTATAAGACATGGAGCACAAATCATGTCGTTGACTACCTCGTCGACCTCCCATTTCTGCACTCACCATTTTTATCCAATCATGTGGGCATGAGGCATATGAGTGTCCTTGACTTTATCAGTGTGACGCTGACTTCGCCACCACCTATAAGCTCTTTGGTACATGCACAAATGTCACCAATTTTCACATTTACAATGGAATGTTATGCCACATGGGCCATCTCTGTGTTCCCGCAAGCGAGCGTGCAAAGCCGATTTGGGAGGCTCACTACAGTCAGATGGAAGGACATTTTGGCATGGAGAAAACTATGGCCATTCTACAGAAAATTTTTTATTGGCCAAAAATTCGATAGGACGTCGACAAGTATATTAGATCTTGCACTACCTGTGTCATTGCTAATTATCCATCAAGAACAAGGATTATACACCCCTCTTCCTACTCTCGAGAGGCATTGGGAATCCATCTTGATGGATTACATGTTTGGCCTTCCATCCACCAAGCAAGGAAATGATTGTGTATTTGTGGTGGTTGATTGGGTTTTGAGAATGGCCATTCTCACAGCCTACAAGAAGTGCATCACAGTGGCAGATACTGCCAAGATATTCTTTGAACGGGTATTGGTCCATTTTGGGATACCACAGACCATCATCTCATATCGGGAAAACAAGTTCCTCAACACATTTTGGTTGAGTCTTTGGTCACTTTTGGACACCAAGCTCACTAAATACACTGCCTTCCACCCCCAAAATGATGGCCAAACAAAGGTCATCAATAAGATGATTGTGCACATCCTACGCATGTATAAATATAAGCATCCATGTACATGGGATGAGAGCCTTCCCTATCTTCAAAACAACTACAATAGGGCTCTCCATAGCTCCACTGGCCATAGCCCATTTCAGGTGGGGCTGGGATTCCAACCCTTGGGTACCATTGATGTTGCACTACCTCTTGCAACCACATAGGAAAAATCTTCCCATGTTAAGTCTGAGGCCAAAAAATCCACCATATTCATTGAGTGGAATCAACACATTCGCCAACAACTCTATGATATTTTGCAGAAAGCTAATGCTAAGTACAAGCAACGCCATGATCAACACCAGGTACCGCACAAGTTTTAAGTGGGAGACAAGGTCTGGTTACATTTGTAGAAATAATGCCTTACAGGGTCCCATCGAAAAGTATGTCAACTTCGCTATTAGCCTTACACTATCACCAAGGCTGTGGATGACAATGTTTTTGAGCTCAACACTCCCCCCTTCCTTGGCTTTCGCCCAATGTTCAATGTGGACCTCCTTCAGCCATATTTTACAACATTATTGGACACCTCAAAGGTCGCAGAATAGTTGACACCAATAGAGCTCAACTTTGACTGCATGGAACATGCATCCACTGATTAGATAGTGGACACTCAGGTCAAGGGAAATCACCAGTAGAGGATCCAGATTTATCGGGTTGTCAAGGAAGGGCATCTTCTGCACCAAGGAAAGTGGCTCACTCGGGGCCAAATTCAACATAAATTTTCTCACATGTTGGGGGCACTCAATGCAATGGAGACCATTGCTTCCCAAGGGGGGAGGACTAATCTAGGTGGATATTGGTGGCCACCCACCTATTCCAACTTGCTCATCTTGACAATTTTTAATTCAACACATTTCTATGTGATGATGACATTTCTTTGTAATTGTGGGCTCTACACTTCCGGGGCTATCTTGAAGCCCTACACAACATCCAGGTGGATATTTGTGGCTACCCACCTATTCCAACTGGATTATTTAGGAAGTTTTCATGTGAGTACATCTTTCTATACTTCCAGGGCCGTTTTTGGGCCCTAAACAATGTTTTTTTTTTTCTTTCCATAGTCAAACTATAGATGAAGTTAGAGTTTGTGGCATAATGTGTATTTCCAAAAAATACCTTTCCAACGGGCTATCACATGCCTAAAATGGAGGTCGTATAAAAACGTTACAACCCCAGGAAGTTGAGGTACCAACTTACCCATCGGGGTCCATATAATTTTTGGTGTTTCATCTCATAGGTTTAGGTTTTTGGATGTCTAGGGATTCAACATTCATGAGTAATGTTAAAAAGGCCTCTGGAGCCTCATTGTGTTTATTCTTCTCAGACGAATGCACATATCAACCACATCTCTTCTCAGAGATAGCTACTACCATTTGAGCAAGTTGTTTTCAGTTCTATAGTTTTATAGTTTCAAAATATTTTCTTTATTCAATAGAAGTTATTGTTCACTTGATATCTGTTCTTGTTCTCCGTATATCTGTGTTATTGTATTCAATCTGTTATTCATTTCATTCCACTCATAAATCCGGGTCAAAAGGGCTTACTGATAATATTTTGTAAGAAAGCAATAATCATAGATTTAAATATACATTGGACTATGAACACAATGATTTTCATTGAAATTTATTTTGAGCATGGTCATTGTTGGGTACCTTTTTATGCTTATTTTCACTTCAAAAATCACACTTTTTCCCTTCAAAAATCCTCCATTCACCTTCATTTTCCTTCCATATTTTCCTTAAAATACGTTATACAAGGTACACTTATCATTTCCTAGCTTTGAATCGAATTTTTAGAATTTTGGCATTAAAATTAAAAATTTATCAGAAAATTACATGATTTAACAAAATCTCATAATCGCTCCAAGGTTTTTGTACTTACAGGTTGACTGGGCGAAATCAGAGACATGTGTCATGATCCTTGACACCCAAGGATGGATGAATATCTATCATGTTCGATATTTGAGCCTTCAATGTGCCTAGTCAACGCTGGTCAAACATGGCCACTTCAACAGAAAATACCTTGTTTCAGCAGAAAATCATGGACAATTTTAGATTTTCTTGGGATATGTGCCCATTTTGTGGATCTGAAGGAGGGATTCGACCTTCTTAGCATATTTTGTGAATCTCATCCTCAGAGTAGGAGTATTTTTAGTATTTTCAGCTACAAATTGTTTTGTATAAATACTTCAAGGCATGGACCATTTAAAACAATTCTCTTTTAGTAAATTTTGAAACCTTCAAGCTTTGAGATCAGTTTTTGTGTTCACTCATGGTGTTTCTAGTGTGATGATTAAGTGAATGGTGTTGATAGTTTATTCTTATCTGAGACTACTTCGGGTGTACAACTAAAGCATTGGAGGGCCCCCTTTGCCGAGCTAGTACACTTCTTCATTTCTATCCTTGCAAGCAAGTTTTGGTATATTTTCAAGTTCAATTTATGCATTGTTGTAGGTAAGCTTAATTTATGATTTAATTTGCTGTAGATAAGTTTATTCATTAATCAATTAGTATACCTAATGGTTAAGAGAATCGATTTCCATATTGTGAATAATTTCTTGTAAATGAATTCAATATGAATCTTTGCTTTCAACAATAAGGTATTAGTCATTGCTATTTAAGTTGTTTATGCTTTAAAAGTGGCTTTTGATTTAGAAGAATTAGTTAAGTTGTTGATAAGTGTGAATGAACTATGAATACATCTCTTGTAAAGGAGTTTAGTCTTTCTTACATTTATAGTATCTAAGCTAGTTTGAATACTTTTAGACAAGTTTGAATGCTCTTGTTTTGATTAACAATTGCTGATAGATGACAAGGAATCTATGAATGCATCTTCTGTAAAGAAGTTTATCATTTCTTTCATATTCAACACTTAGATTAGTTTTAGACTTATTTCATTAAAGAACTAAATTTATCTCTAAATCCACACACTTTGGATGTGCTTCTAAGTTCTACGAACTTTATATTGATATTAAAATATGTTAAGAACCAAATATCAATATAGCATAGAAAATCCTCAAAAAAAGTACTCAACGCCTTGAAAAAGAGAGAATTTCAGATAATAAGCCTCTTCGAGGGGGCAACCTCCTTTTACCTCACTTAAATGTTCAAGTACAAGATGATTCAAAATGAAAATGTCTCCTTGGTATATATAGGAGACTAGGAGGTATAATTACA
>JASDQU010221727.1:16581-32514 GCA_032191745.1 Picea mariana
AAAACCATATCAATGGTATCGATGGGTAGTTAAAAGGAAACCCCCTTTTTATCATTATACTTGGGGTTTATTTACAAGAGGCTTAGAAGCATAATATGGGAAAGTTTGGGAACATGACTACTTTAGTCAATTGACAAGAATCAAGCACTTAGGTGATATCGAAGATTATAATTCATAATTTCAGGTCTTGGCCACAAGGGTATGACATAAGTGATGAACATTTGTTGAAAGCCTACATGGGTGGATTAAAAGAAGACATTGAACATGCGATTTTCTTAAGACATCCTGCAAATATTATGGAAGCTATGCAATTTGCTCGTCATATTAAAGCCAAGAATAAGTCTACACACAAGTCTACCATTAGATCATACACAAGAAGCAAAGATAGTTTTGGGGTTCATAAGACAAGTGTACCTCAACCGACAAGGTTGACACCTCAACAACTGGATGAAAGAAGAGCAAAGGGACTATGCTTCAATTGTGAAAATAAGTATAGTAAGGGGCATAAATGCAATGAGAAGAAAGTATTCTACATAGACAATGAAGAGGAAGAAGATCAGGAAGTGGAGCCATCACAAGATCTAGAGCTAGAAGAGAATACTCCAATGATATCTTGTCATGCATTGGTCGGCATCAGTACTCCACAAGTCCTCAAGATAGAAGGATATATCAAAAAGAAAATGGTAACAATGTTGATTGATTCTGGTAGTACCCATAACTTCATCAATTACAAATTAGCAAAAGATCTCAATTGCTTTGTATATCCAACACTAGAGTTTCAAGTAATGATTGTAGATGGAGGTACCATAAATTGTTTTGGGAAGTGCCATAGTATTAAGCTT
Source organism: Picea mariana (assembly GCA_032191745.1). Lineage (NCBI taxonomy): Eukaryota > Viridiplantae > Streptophyta > Pinopsida > Pinales > Pinaceae > Picea > Picea mariana. The sequence goes on from JASDQU010221727.1 coordinate 17,424, forward strand.
AATATGGGGGAGTATTTGTTGGATAGTCCCATGATTGCCATCAAAATGGGTGGTGCTGATGTTGTATTAGGGGTCCAATGGTTACAATCATTGGGAACAATGACCCTTAATTTTCAAGATCTTTTCATGAGATTTTCCTCAGAAGGAAAGGAAATTGAGCTTAGAGGTATCCAATGGAAACCCTCTAAAGTGATAAGCTCTAACAACATGAAAAAATTACTCAAAAAGTGATACGATGGTGTAATTGCACAATTGTGCTCACTAGATGTTCAAACATCTATAGCCTTTGCTCCAATGGATCTCCAAAAAGTTATCAACAATCATTCCAAAATATTTGGAGAGATGCTTAAGGGTCTTCCACCTGCTCAAGATCATGCCCATGCTATTCATCCGCAATCAGGAAGTGTACATCTAGTTTTCCATGTTTCTTGCTTAAAGAAGATAATCAATGACAAGATCTTAGTGCAAATTATTCTATTAGAGATTAATGGAGAAGGGGAAATCATACTAGAACCATAAACAATCCTTGAAATAAGGATTAAGAAGTTGCGAAATCGAACAATTATTGAGTATCACGTCAAATGGAAGAACCTGCTAGTGGAAGAGGCGACATGGGAAGATGATTTCTTCATGCAGACACACCCGTGGTTGTCAAGTGTTGAGGACAACACTTGTTTGAAGGGGAGGGGCATGTTAAGCCCTAGACAAAGCCCCAAATCCCCATACAAAGCCCCATGTTATATTTGTATTTTGGCTTGAACCCTTCATTGCACCCTTTCATTATTATTGTACCCTTTTTATCCTATATATATAACAAGGAGACCTAGTCTTAGGATCATCTTATCTCATCTCATATTGTATTCTGAATTGGATATACTGTAAAAGGAGGTTTCACCCTTGAAGTAGACTGTAATCATTGACTTGTTATCATTTTTAAGGCGTTGGATCATAACATTTGACGAAGGGGAAGTTTGATATGCTTACGGAGAGATTGGCTTTGGTGGAGAACACTTTTCTCATAAAGAGGGAGTCTTAGATTTTGTACATGTCACTTAGCGAGTGATTCTCCCAATGATGGCACAACAAAGAAGACAATAGAGATGGCGCCTTCAACATTTTCTTACAATAGTGATGAACGAGTTGAATGATGACTCAAGCGACAATGATATAGAGCATTGTTTTGTGGAGGGCGCATGTATGTTGAAGGCATGGATGTGCCACCTTCTGTTAATTCCGTTTTAGATGCTATTTCAGATTTAGCAGTTCTAGTTTTAGATAGAGTTTTCCTATTTTTGGAGTTTGCTTTTGTCATTCTTAGCATTCATGGTCTATTGTTACTATTAGTAGGAGAGCATAGATCTCTAGACAATTGGGGGGCATAGATCTCTAGAGAATTGGGGTGCTCATGCATGATGTGTTTCCAGTTTAGGTAGAGGGCACATATCTCAAGGAGGGGATGCATGCTTGCATGCTCTAGTTCATCTTCCAATTGAGGTGCACTTCACAAGGCACACTTATCCATGCAAGGAGGGCACACAAGTTGACGTGACTAGGGTTAGGGTTTGAGTAAGTCACCTTGGGCGCTTCATGCATGTGACCAGATACATTGTATCTTCCCTCTTTTTCCTATTCTATAAAGGGGATGTAGGGGTACAGCGTTGTGTTGGTTAGTGAATTTTTGTATTGAGCTTATGTGTTGTGTATTTCTACTTTGCAGTCATAGAATACAAAGGTAGATTTGAGTGGTTCTATCTAGGGTATTTCCACTGTTTTTATTTTTGGCAGTTTGTGTTAGCAGATTATGGTATTTCAGATCTAGTGTTTGGATTGAAGTTTAAAGTTTTAATCTACCTAGGATTTAGGGCTTAGTTTTTGAGTGCAGAATTTGCATACCATGGTAAAAAATTTAACATAATTCATCTCTATAAATTGACCCTGAAAAAAACACTACCTCCAATTTTGTTCGTTTTTTCCATTGAAGCCATTTTTGACTAACTAACATCCATCTCAATGCTTGGTACTCCTCTGAAAGACTTTGGAGTGAGATAAAGTATGTTGCAAAGTGTGAGACAACTGGACGATTGAGTTTGTTCTCTGTGAACTCTCATAAGGCTCAACACCCAATCATGGTTATATATATATTGGGTTATTGTTTTACAACCATTCACAATATCCTGCACCCAAAGTAGCTTACCTATGTCCTCCAAAATCAGAGCTATAGAATGGGCAGCACATAGGGTCCAAAAGATGGTTTTACATAACTGTCTGATAGTATTTGCGCTTGACCTTCTTGTCATCATTCAGATCCATCTGGATACAATGTTCCCATGCGTAATCGAGAGTCCTTTTGGGCTTAGGAGCCATGGATGAGAATGCTTCCTTTGCTGGATAATTATGCAGAAAATATGGCAGCATTGAAATGCAACAAAAGAGGGTTCTAGTTTATTGTTTATGCAAGGAGTTCTCTGTTTTGAACAGCTTTGTAGCTTCATATTAAAAGGAAAAGGAGAACAGGTATGTATCTCAAAGGTTCAGTTGTGAGCTTTATCTTGCTGAACAGATGCATGGGGGGAAACACAGCGAAACATCAAATGTTTGAAGAAAATGGCAACAATAGATGTCTCCAAAACACACAGTTAAACAACAAATGTTCTCCAACTACCTATAGCATTGTATTTGGTCTCCACTGTCCTGCAAATGTTCACCACCAATAGATGATCTCTGTTCTCTGTTCTCACAGCAAAAACAAACCCTCAACCCTCTCTGTTTGGTTTAGTCCAGTCACTAGCTCAAGACACCAAATCGCTGCTGCACCCAATTCGCTCAAGAATGCAATATGAAATGATAATTAATAGGTAATTTGGGGATTTATGTCTTATGTTTTTCCTTAGAGAAGTTCCCCCTTTTTTTTTTTCCTTCGTAAAACTCAAAATTTCCAAGCTGGCAGTGTGTGTGCCCATTATTTCCCCAGCAGAAGTTGTATGTGCAAGATTGGGGTGAGTTTCATGCTAGACTGGTGAGTTTCGCAAATTTTAGTCAAGTACGACGAGTTTCAACAACCTTCCGAGTTTTATGGCGATTTTGCTGCCAGTTTCTCATTTTGGAGGCAATTCAGAAAGACTCGCAACTCTTGCCGAGTCTGATAACACTGGTCAAGATAATACGGAAAATTCATAAATTTGCAATAATCTCCCACTGTTTCTGCTGTAAAAGTTGCAGAACAATGAACAAAGTTGACCAAAAACACAAAGGAAATACCTCAAATCAACATTTGATTGCTAATAGAAGATGTCCCCTTTATAGATCTGCAACTAAGTTTGAAAACTAGAAATGATATTCTATAAATTTTGCCTTTAAACGACTTAAAAATCCATTGTTTTTGATGACTGGTGCTTTGCCCTTGGAATAATGGAGCGAAATGAAAAGAAAACCTGCTCCCACATGCTCCCATATTGATTGCCAAAAGATGTCATTTTGATTTTCATTATTTAGAGTTGTACAAGACACTCAAGGATACAATTCCAGACACTCAAGGATCTTGGGGGATAGGAAGAATCATGCTAAGACTTTTACAATCTCCTCACACCACTCAAAATTCAACTATTAAACTATCATTGTGAACGCGAGAAATTAAATGTTGATGTTTGTAGCTCGGATAAGTACTTCCGCACAGGTCTAGTTTCGGACGCGTGGAAGTTGTCCAAAGGACCTTTCATAAACTTTGGAAATTCACTTTAATTAAAGGAATTATTAAAGTGAATGTCTTATAATTTTTGAGTTAGGAAAATTTTAATAAAATGTAATTTAATTACATTAGTGACTTAGACTTAATCTCAACCGTTGATCTCAAGTGAGGTGATATCTAATCCCAACTGTCAATCACTTTGGAGATTAGGGTTAGGGATTCAACTCAATGTTATAAAAGGAAGCCAAGGTGAGAGGAGAAGAAACACAGTAGCAACACAAGTAAGTGTTTGAGAGTCAATGATTTAAAGAGAGAGCAAAGGACTTTTGCTCAGTCCAAAGGAGGAGAGTAGGCAGAGAATAGTAGAAAGGTTGTTGGCAGCCAAGGACAGCAGCTAGGCAAGGCCGTACAACTACTAGGCAGCAGCCATACAGGCTGTGGGCAGAGCCATACAGACTGTGGGCAGGGCCGTACAAGCCACGGGCAGCCGTACAAGCAGGTACAGGAGTGCTGGGCAGTCTAGGCAGCAGATCACTCCGTCAGGTTTTGCTATGATTTTTGTCTCTTTTCTCAATGGGCAGATTTTCCGTGTTTGGGAACCCTTGTAAGCTTGGAATCATTTTTAATGACAGCTGATTTTGAAGGGCAGAAAATTTGCTGTGTATTTGTGATTTTGAAATTGGTTTCATTTGCTTCTGCTATTGCTATTCATTTCCAGTGGATTATTCCAGTCAGCATATTTTATTCTGTGAGCTGCAATTTAATTTTCAGCAAGGAAGCCACAAGGAAATAATTTATCTAGGCATTAGGATTAGAAAATTAACATGGTATCAAATCTTTCACTCAAAAGAGGAGGCTGATTTCAAGAGATATCAGCAATAGTGAATCTTGTGAAGTCTAAATCCGTGGCAGTTTGATCAGATCTAAGAAATGGCAGTAGCAAGTCTCAGATTCGAAGACAGATTGGATGGAGCACCCAACTTCTTGTCTTGGAAAGCAAGGGTTACCTTGCTTCTAAAAGAGAATGAACTTTGGGAAATTTGCAGTCAAGAGATTACTCCACCAGATCTGTAGCAAAAGGCAACTCATGATAAGAAGGAGATCGGATCCCAGCAGGTGATCTTGGATGCAGTAAAAGATCATATGATTCCTCATTTGTCTGAGAAGCAAACGACCAGGGAGATGTTCAACGCTCTAGTGGGTCTTTTCCAGAGAGATAACACGATCAGGAAGATCTTGAGAAATAAGCTCAGATCAGTACATATGTCCAGATCTGACAATGTTACTAGTTATCTCATGAGGATCACCTAGATTCGTGATCAGCATACAGCAGTTAGGGAGAAGGTGACCGATGCAGAGCTAGTTAATACGACACAAAATGGTTTCTCAAAGTCTTGGGAACCATTTCTCAAGGGCATTTGTGCATGGGAGAAGCTTCCCTCTTTTGAGAAGCTTTGGGATGATTTCATCCAGGAAGAGACTCTGGAGGAGTCCAAAGTTAGTAGGTAGGGAGGTAGTGATGAGAACTTGGCCCTTGTTAGTTAGGAAAGAAAGGGAAAAGGAAAGGATTCTAGCAAGAAGGGTAGAGGTGAGGAGTCATCCTCACAGTTGAGGAAGAAGAAGGACTTGAGCAAGATCAAGTGCTTCATATGCCACAAAAATGGTCATTATGCATCTAAGTGTCTGGAGAGGAAGGGTAAGAGAAAATTGCAGTTGGTAGCAGCATCAACAAAAATTACTAGTCTCTTGCCTTTCCACCAGCACAGTCACTAGGAGCGTTTGGTACTTGGACAATGGTGTGTCATGTCACATGATAGGAGCACGGGAGCTATTCAGCAGTTTGACGGAAAAGGATTCAGTTATCCATGTAGAGCTTGGTAATGATGCCAAGTATGCAATTAAAGGAGTTGGGACCATTTCGTTCCAACTTGAGTCAGGTGGTTTGTTGGAAACCAAAGACGTGCTACATGTACCATGACGTAGGAAGAGTCTACTCTCAGTCTCTGCTATGGAGGACAAGGGTTTTGTCATCAAGTTTAAGAAAGGGCAAGTACTCATCCAGACGAAAGGATCTATCCCTAACACAACATAGGTCATTGGGGTTAGAGAGGGTAATCTATACAGGTTATAGGGTAAGCCAGTTCAAGCCTTGGTACATGATAGTGACAACTTGTGTGAGTTATGGCACAGGTGGATGGGACATCTACACTACAGGGCGTTGTCGACTCTGAGGGAGATTGTCACTGGTCTTCCAGATTTCAACATCGAGTAGCAGGGAGTGTGCACTTGGCAAGAATGCCAAGGCTGCTTTTCCAAGCAATGAGCAAAGGTCCAAGAGGATCTTGGATTTGATTCATTCAGATGTATGTGGGCCGATGTCAGTAGCATCAATGCAGAGAGCATTATATTATGTGACATTCATTAACGACTTTTCCAGGAAAATCTAGATCTTCTTTATAAAGACCAAGGATGAGGTCTTTAGTTGGTTCCGAGAATTCAAGGCCTAAGTAGAGAACTAGACAGGGAAGAGGATCAAGGTCTTGAGGTTGAATAATGGGGTGAGTACACTTCCAATGACTTCAAGGATCTCTGTAAGGAGGAAGGGATCAAGAGGGAGTTGATAGTCTCATACAACCCTCAATAGAATGGGGTTCCAGAGAGAAAGAACCGATCGAGATCTGCCTATGTTCCTTTGGGCAGAGGCATGTAACACGATAATATATGTGCAAAATAGGAGTCCTCACAGGAAATTGGCGGACAAGACTCCTGAGGAAGCATTCACAGGAGTGAAGCCAGAGATAGGACATTTCAGGATCTTTGTTGTCCAGTATACATCCATGTGCATGTGGAGAAGAGGACGAAGCTAGAGCCTTCAGGTGAGAAGGGCATACTTGTGGGGTACAATGAGACTTCAAAGGCATACGAGATCTTCATTCCAGTGCAANTAGATGTGAGTCGAGATGTGAAGTTCAAGGAGAACTTAGCATCTAGGAAGTCTCATGAGCCACTAGCAGTGACATAGGACAAGGAGCAGGAGGCTCCGAAGGATGAGCAACACTCAACAACTTCCACTTCAGGGAGTCAGACTTTAGGTGGGGAGTAGGAGTTAACCCCTTCCAGCTCAGTCGAGAGACCCAGATGGTTTATGCAGACATTGAAGGATGCTTAGGAGCATGTTGAGGCTGCTAAGAGCACATTCAGGTAGAGCAGGCCTCCGAGAAAGTTTCCCAACTATTTGGCACTTATGAGTAGCATCATTGATGTCGAGCCTTCCAATTTTGAGGAAGCAGTAGATCAACAGGTTTGGCAGGATGCCATGGTGGAGTAGTACAACTCCATCATGAAGAATGCTGTGTGGGATATAATTCCGAGACTGGAGGGGAAGTCGGTGGTGAGTTCTAGGTGGCTCTTCAAAATCAAGCATGCTGTAGATGGTAGCATTGAGAAGTTCCAGGCAAGGTTTGTGGCTAGAGGGCTCTTTTAGAAAGAGGGAGTGGATTACGAGGAGACGTTTGCTCTAGTCTCTAGATATGCTTCTATTCGAGCTATTATATCCATTGCCTTAGTTATGAGGTGGAGGATTCACTAGATAGATATAAAGACAACATTCCTCAACATGATCATTGAGGAGGAAGTATACATAGAGCAACCTAAGGGCTTTGAGGTACATGGGAGGAAGTCTCATGTGTATAGGATTAAGAAATCCTTGTACGGACTCAAGTAGGCACCCAGGGCGTGGTATTCTAGGATTGACATATACTTGCAGAGCATGGGATTCACCAAGAGTGAGGAGGATCCTAACTTGTACTTCATACTTGTTGGGATTGATCCGCACATCTTGGTGCTGTATGTAGATGACTTGTTTCTCACAGGTGCAGAGGAGCTCATAGCGGGGTGCAAAGCGGATTTGGCTACAAAGTTGAAAATGAAGGACATTGGCTTGATGCATTACTTCTTGGGGTTAGAGGTATGGCAGAAATCGGGAGAAATCTTCCTTGGTCAAAAGAAGTATACAATGGAGGTCCTGAGGAGATTCGAGATGGAGGACTGTAGACCGATGGCTACACCTATGATCACCAACCCGAAGAAGGTTCCGACTTTAGATTCGGAGTTGGTGGACCCCAAGTTGTATAGGCAGCTAATAGGATCCTTGATGTATTTGGTCGACACTCGACCAACTATATGTTTTGCTGTGAAAACCTTGAGCTAGTTCATGGTGGAGCCGAGGTAGGAGCATTGGGTAGTAGCTAAGCATGTGCTCAAGTACTTGAGAGGTACAATGGAGTATGGTTTGAGGTATCTTGGAGGTGATGGAGTGAGGTTGCAGGGATATACAAATTCAGAATGGGCAAGGAGTGCAGTAGATAGGAAGAGCACCTCATGGCGCTACTTCAACATGGGATCAACAATGATAACATGGTTTAGCAGGAAGCAAACTTCCATAGCACTTAGTTCAACAGAGACATAGTATATAGCAGTTCGTATGGCAAGTTGTGAATAGGCTTTGCAAATTGCTTACAAGATTATTTGATCAGGATTTGGATCCTATGGTGATATACTGTGATAATCAGAGTTGTATCAAACTCTTCGAGAATCTAGTATTCCATGACAGGTCCAAGCATGTTGAGATCATGTATCACCAGTCAAGCTTCAATATATCTCCACAACTGAGTAGGTTGCAGACATTCTGACCAAACCCTTGATTAAAGGGAAGTTTGTGTTCTCCAGGGATAAATTTGGAGTGGTGCAAAATACCTTCCTCGCTAAGAGGGAGTGTTGATGTTTGTAGCTCAGAGAGGTATTTCTGCACAGGTCTAGTGTCGGACATGTCGAAGTCGTCCAAAGGACCTTTCATGAACTTTGGAAATTCACTTTAATTAAAGGAATTATTAAAGTGGATGTCTTTTAATTATTGTGTTAGGAAAAGTTTAATAAAATGTAATTTAATTACATTAGTGACTTAGACTTAATCTCAACCGTTGATCTCAAGTGAGGTGATATTTAATCTTAACCGTCAATCACTTTGGAGATTAGGGTTAGGAATTCAACTCAATGTTATAAAAGGAAGCCAAGGTGAAAGGAGAAGACACACAACAATAACACAAGTAAGTGTTTGAGAGTTAGTGACTCACAGAGAGAGCAAAGAAGGTCTTTTGCTTAGTCCAAAGGAGGAGAGCAACAAAGAGGCTGTAGGCAATAGCTGGGAAGGGTCGTACAACAGTTGGGCAACAATCGTACAATCGCGAGTAGGGTTGTACTGGCCGCGCACAACCGTATAGGGCCGCAGGTCGACCATATGGGCAAGTACAATAGTGCTGGGTAGTTTGGGAAACCAATTGGGCAGTTTGGGCATCAAATCAGTCAGTCAAGTTTTGCTGTGATTTTTGTCTCTTTTCTCAGTGGGCAGATTTTCCTTGTTTGGGAACCCTTGTAAGCTTGGAATCATTTTTAATGAAAAGCTGATTTTGAAGGGCAAAACATTTGTTGTGTATTTGTGATCGTGAAATTGGTTTCATTTGCTTTCACTATTTATTTCTAGTTAATTATTCCAGTTAGTACATTTTATTTTGTGCGCTGCAATTTAATTTTCAACAAGGAAGCCACAAGGAAATAATTTATCTAGGCATTGGGATTAGAAAATTAACATTAAATTAGTACAAGATCATCAATTGCTTCTCAAAAATTGAAGTGAAATTATGGAAGCTAGAAGATGGAAGGATGAAGGCACTGATCATCAAAATCTTCGGTTTGCAGTCCTTAGAGCTAAGACAATAAGCGATTACTTGGAGTACAAGTCACCTTGGAAAAGTCAATCAAAGATAGTGCTCTAAAGTGGGGTGCATTCCCTCTAGGTCATAATAGACGAGAAGATCCATAAAATACACACTGGATAAGATTCCAAAAATCATTGAAGAAAAGCATCTAAAAAAACCTCATGCCAAAGATAGACCAATGTGCTCCTCTCCTACCAAAACTTGCAACTAAAAATAAGAAAGTGGTTGGAATCCTTTTAAAAATTGAAAGCCATCTCCACTACGAGGAAAACAATCCCATGGTACTTGCTATTTTTAGAACCAATGAAACCCCTAATTTTGACATAATTTTGCATTTTCTCAAAATCACTTGAAATTTCTAGGTTTTTTCTCCATCACTACATGAATCCATCCATGTATAGGGTTTTCCAAAAATAGAAACCCTATTTTGACCTAATTTTGTACTTTATCTGATCGTCACCAAAATTTATGCACATGCACTTATCTATAAAGGGTATCCATAAATGTGATCACTTTCCAAAAATATGAACTTTCTAAAAATAGAATGTTTCCCAAAATAGAAAATCTTAGAAATTTTAAAATATCCTTTTGAAGTTGTCACCTTTCCATGCATGTGCCAAGTGTTGCATGTTGCATGCAAGCATGGGAACCTTGGTAAAACCAAGAAAATGTTAAAACTCTATATAGGTATGAGTGTAGATTCATCCTCGATGAAAATTGCTCAGAAGATCTAATGCAAGAAACTTGTTCAATCTTAGCTCTGAAAATAAAGATTGGTGACCATATGCTAAGTTTGGATAAAGCATCGCCAATGGTCAATGAAGAATGGACCCCAAAGTTGTCGATGTTGAATCAATCATTAATGTGTCCACAAACCATTGACGCTGAATCGATCATGATGAATATTCAAGAAGTTCACCCTGAGTGATAACCCCTAGTGTCATAGTACAAGTTCAAAAGGAGAACATAGAGATCATAAAAGGTTAGTAGAAAATACTCGAAGAAGTTGGGCTCCATCTTGAGGATGTAAAGGTCATATTTTAATGATAAGAGTAGAGCATGTCCTTGTCCAAGAAAAGAAGGTTAATGCTAAGGTTGTGGACAACGAGTTCAAACCATCAAAGGTGAAAGCTACCAAGAAATTTGGCAAGAAATGAAAGTACACATCGACATTTTGAAGAAAGCAAATGCTAGAATTAATGACATTCTTAGAATGTGATGTCGAGAATTGAATATGCATGGATGGATAATTAATGGTGGCAATGAGAGAGCAAGAGAAAATCCTATTACTTGATTGGATCACATGTAAAACCTTGGACTACAAAGCTTTTCGAAGGGTTTACTATGTAATGTCCTTAATGGGCATACATAAAGGGTCATATATATATGTAAATAATAGGTCAGTCTAGTAATGGGTCTATATGAGCAATGAGTATGGAGAAGTATATCTAGAGGTCAACATAGTCATTACTACGCACATTGGCTTATGATTATTGTAGTGGGATGTATTTGGAAGTTCTTCTCCTAATATCTAAGGAGTTATTGTATAACTCATCATTAGTAATACTTCCAGCCACTATGCTCCACGTGCATATCTAGTGTACATTTTATGCATGTTGGTTTATCATGTGTTATTGTGTATTGAATTGATAACACCACCTTGGTTTCTTTATTTACTTTTTACAAGATATAGTAGTTGTTGAATTTTTATGCTTGATCAACTTGTTAACATTCTATTCAATTTTGCATAGCATAAGCATCATGAAGCATAAACCCTAAGCATTAATTGCATCATACATTTATCCAAGATCACAAGAAGATAAGCATGCACAAAATACACAAGAGATATCCTAGGAAACCCTTCTTCACAAGGGAGAAAAACCCAGCAAGAATCTTTCACTAGATAATATATAGTCCAAGAGAAAATCCAATCACCAAGAAGAAGTGCACTAGAATCCCAAGAGGCTAGCGCTACACAAGAGAGAGAAATTGATCCAAGTGTGTTGTGTCAAAATGAGAGATAGTTCTCTCTATTTATACAAGTCCAATGAGAACTACTTCCTTTCCAAAAGGTGTCTCTTCATCCAGGCCGACTTCAACAGATTAGGTCTTCTACACAAGACGTTGGGCTTTTGATGGGTCTTCTGCACAAGACGTTGGGCTTCTTGTCTCTAGTCATCATAGTGAAAGGCTGCATCAATATGTCACACATGGATGCACCCAGTGTGAATGTCCTCATCTCTTCTAGGGGCTACGACCCACTAGAGCAAGTAATCATCATCGTCAAGGGCTGCTCCTTCATAATGTGTCCACTTGGTCAACTCCCAAGTGACATGTCCACATGGTCTGCTCCCATGGGACGTTGGGTGCCTTTCGAGGACAACTTGCCACTCCTTTGACAAGTGTCATGCTCAACTCAGTCTCAGAGGAGCGTTCAACCCAACTCGATATGGGGAGAAGATCAGGGGTGTCCCCAAAGATCAACCCAGCCCATCCACCTGGGGAGAAGACCCGTCTCAGGTCAACCTAGCCCAGCACAACTGAGGAGAAGACCAATCTCAGGTCAACCCAACTCAGTCCATCGGGGAGAAGATAGGGGGAATGCACAAGTCGACTCAGCCCATTGCTCTGGGGAGAAGACCTAAAGAATGTCTCACGAAGCTGCAATCATCAACAATAGTCACTTTTTAATCTATCTAGTTCTAAATTGTAACTCGTTTTTATTTAGTGGAGACTTTGTAAGCATGCTTGGCTTTTCCATTTGACTAATTTTATGTTAGCCTTGCTAGATTGATGTCTTGGGTATCTATGGATCATCTTTATGTTTTGAAGGACGACTAAATAATTTTAGTCGAGTAATAGTTGTGGGACAGGATATTCCTAAAGACCGATAACTACAACAATTTGGAGAAGTTAGTGTGATTCATGGAATCAAAGAACAATAAATTATGTGATGTCTATCTATGAAGGATTCACATTGACAAGAAACAAATATGCATGGATGCATAACTAATAGTGGCAATGCGAGAACAAGAGGAAATCCTTTTACTTGATTTCATCATATGTAAAATCTTGGACTACAAAGATTTTAGAAGGGTGTTACTATGTAATGAACCTAATGGGTGTTAGCTTTTGGTTGCTCCAAGAGTGTTTTCTACTAGCTAGGAGAGCACTTCACGGGATGTGAGGGACTTGTGGTGTTCTAGTCCCTTTGTTTAATTTTTTGACTTACATTTGAAGTATTGAGAGCATAAGGATATTGTAGATCTATGGTGAACACTTCAACAAACCATGATTCAACGAAGCAAAACACAACAAAAAAATATAACAACACTTCAATACTTATCACAATAGAGATGAACCCATACCATGTGTTTGAAAGAAAAATCCAACACAAAAGAGAGAAGATTGCTGTCCAAATACAAGTACTCAAGAGAGGAGCGCTCATTAGAGTAAATTTGGGTCTAAAATAGGGCTCCTAAGGAAAATATTAAAATAGTAAAAGCATATGCCACATCACATTAAGCATATGCCACATCACACTAAGTTAGAGGTGTTATCTAGTGAAGGTTACTCTACATTTTCTCCTTAATGATAGTTACCAAGTAAGTTGGGTTAATATAGAGTTAAGAGGTGAGAGTTAAAAATAATAATAAAAGTCTTAGATTCTTGTGCACACAATAAATGATATAGTGCCAAAATATGTAGATTTATATTATATTTTATTTAGAATAATTCATAAGTGATTATATATACTATTACCTTTTTTACATACTTAATAATAAATTTAAAACTCATTTTTTTTTAATTAAATAAAAGTAAAATTTTAAAAAACAAAAATAAAACTAATATATACTACTTATAAATATTTTATATAATACATAATTCGTTATTATATATAATATAATTGATTAATTATTATATATTATATATCACATACTATAATTGGTAATTGTTAGTTATTATATATTATATAATATAGTGTATTATATATTATAACTCGTTAGTTGTAACTTCTTGAATCTTGTAGTTAATAAGATATAATATATTATTTAGTATAATTAGTTAACTTGTTAGTTGTAACTAACTAATTAAATTATGCAATATTAATTATGATTAATGAATTGTATAGTATAATATATAATTTAGTTATTTAATTACAACTAATGAGTTGTATAATATAATATATAATATAGTTAGTTTGTTACAACTAATGAGTTAAATTATATATTCTAGTATTATATTATATAAAAAATTTGTTAAAATATCTAAATCATTTTTTTATATATTATATAATTAGTTATTATATATCATTTTTATTTTAAAAATAATAATATAAAATGATTATCATATTTCAAAGTGATTCCATTATGATTTGAATTAACGTGAGATTTATTTTCAGAAGCATTGGAAGAAGTGATAATATAAAATACTCTATATTTAATATTTCAAGAATATTTATCATATCTCGAGATGATTTTACCAAAATCTTAACCAAGGTGAGGTTTATATGTAGTTCACTATTGCCAAATAAAATACTCTATATTTAGTATTTCCAAAATATTTATCATATCTGGAGATGATTTTACCAAAATCTTAACCAAGGTGAGGCTTATATGTAGTTCACTATTGTCAAATAAAAATGTGACACATAATTATCTTTGACTTCTATAGTTCCAACTCCACTCCATGATCATCGTTGACCCAATTACTTGAAATTCTATTGGTTTTTGAATTCCAACTCATGAACCGTATTTTTTCTTATGAGGCCCACTTTAAACTCAAATTTACTCTAATGATAGGTAAGCCGCCCTTATGCTTTTATCAATATAACAACTTGAATGTGTTAGGATATTTAGACACTTAGGAGTTGGTTAAGATCAACTTTGTTTAATGTGTCTTTAGGTAAAAGTGTGTTTCTTTAGTATGCATTTGTAGATATGTAATTTGATGGTCACAACATGTTCTAGACATATAATGATCCCACGACTCATTCTTCTCGATCTTAATGACTATATTGATCCGTGGCTTAGCACCCGATTGGTCCATGATCTCTATTTAATTAGCATGGAGGGTCATTTGCTGATGATCGATTGTGAGAAACTCTCTTGTAATTTTTTTTCTTTTGCATCATATATTGCCTCAAGTGTCCATGTTGGTCGAGGTCGTGGAATGTTTCCCTCTTCAAGGGTTTTAACCATGTAAAAACATTGGTGTTGTGATCTTTATCTGGTTGTGTGAGACGTTGCTTAAGGTGTTCGTCCTGTGTGGGAATACCCTATTTGTTGAACGTGGTATCAAAGGTCGTTTGAATACCCACTCCTGTTGTAGGTTGAGATTCGGATGTGTTAGAATATTAGGGTAATTTTGAAAACAGCAGTCTCTTTTAATTTCAAAGCAAAAACCCTTTAGATCTGAAGCATAGACAACATGTATAAATAGATCTATAGAAAACAATAATAGTAGAAGAAGACAAACTTGGATAAATCTCAGATCTTAAAACAGATTAGATAATGCTCATTCAAGATTATAGTAAACTCAATCTATAAACAACAAACTCAGATCTCAAACAGTGATATGAAAACCCTCTCAAGTGTAACAGCAGATCAAGCAAACAGTGATGCAAAACCCT
>JASDQU010221728.1:16392-33065 GCA_032191745.1 Picea mariana
CCCGGGTATAGGTGTGTTGTGTCATCGCAAATGCCGAAACCCCGATGGGAGGTTATACGGCTGCAGTCATATGGTAAGTGGTCATATGGACCATGGTATAGCCAAGGGGGCTAGCCAGTGTAAAGGCACATCGAGAGTCCAGGGGACTTGTGCGCCATGATATCGAAAGGCGCCAAACCCCGACAAGCATTAAGACTGTGGTCTTGTGAACATCGTGGTCATATTGACCAGGACTTAGCCTGAAAAGCCAATACGCTAGGAGCACATTGGGGATCGGAGGATCGGGAGTTCCGGGTACATGTGCACCTCGGCACCGCAAACTCCGAAACCCCGACGAGAAGCCGTCATATGATCATCTAGGAACAGGTTGTATGGTTCAAAGGCTTAGCCAAGTGGGGCTGAGGCAACCAAGGAGTGAATCAGAGATCGGAGATCGGTGATTGAAGTTGCTAAGACATCGTGGGTGTCGAAACCCCGATAGAAGAAACCCTGAATCCCGATATTGAACCAAGGATTGGCACTTCGCTAATGCAGGCATCTGGAGATGTTCTCTTAAAGGGGGAACTTAAACCCAAAATTTTTAAATTATGATAGTGGGTGTGTTACATCTGGACCCTTCATATTCGTGGACACGTGTCCGAATATTAGCAAGGTTTTTTAAATTCGGTGTTCGATAGTCCAGGGGTGTGGTGGTGTTCAGCAGTGAAAACCTCTGAAGTCCCACAGCCCCATATTAAATCTAGATCATTCGTGTTTGAGGACACGTGTCTGTAGATCAATCGATTAGGGAGTTTGGTGTTCAGGGGATTTTTGGTGTAGTGTGGAGAAGTCTCCCGAAGCTCCAAAGTTTCGAAGTCCCAAAAATGATAGGCACTGGAGTGACGTGGCTTGATGATGTCACCTGGGGTGACGTGGACACACTTGATGATTGCCATGTGTCACTGTGTTTCATGTTTTTCAAAGACCGTTCGTGCCAGTTATTATATGACATGTGTCACCCGTCAGATAGGGCCATGTGTCCATGCCTTATTTTTTTCCACGTGGCAGTAGATCTCATATTCCAGAGACTTGGCACTCCATAGGATTCAAGGCATAAGCAGTTGGGGTCAAGGACTCCCGAAGGCCCAAAGTCCGGAATCCATCTCATCCATTGATTATATTAGAAATGAGGCGCAAGATCCCAAGGTACGGAGACTTGGTACTCCCAAGATTTTGAGTGCAGGTTGCTTGGGTCGAGAACTCCCGAAGGTTGGAGTTAATATCCACCGTTGATCGGAAGGTCACACATGGAGAAATGAGAGGAGCTCAGATATTTTCGCACTTTGGGAGATCTGTAGAGAGGCGCTTGGGAAATTTTTGAAGCCTAGAGCTGTGAAGGAAATCCTAACCATTGATCAAGACAGGATACGTGGCAACAAATCCTGCAGTCCGAAGACTTGGCACTAAGAAGATTTAAGAGTGTGGACAGTCCAGAAATACCGAAGCAGGAGTCCCAGAACTCCTGTTGACCGTCTATCTCATCCCTCGATCGATTTTCAACCACATGATCTCCGATATAGTAATTCTAACACAGAAATGCGCCAAAAAGGATTTGGCCCATGGTTTCGAGCTGTGGTCACTTGGGAAAGTGGTTTGAAGGAAGCGCATGTGCAGAATTGATTTATGTATCAGCCCAGGGATAACATAGAAGTGTTATTCATATATATTCTTCATGAGTTGAAAGGATCTCTAGCATTATTGACAAATATTRTTTATCATATGCTTAATTATGACAAAATGGTCACTTGCACATTTTGTATAATTAAGGGATTTAAACGCATCAACTCAGAATGCGTATTGAAGAAATGGAAGAAGGTGAGGGAGCCTCCAGCCATGATAAGGAGGTCGAAGGCCAAAATATCATAATTGGCAATGCAGAKACATAATCCAATGGATGCAATGGACGAGGGGAGCAAGAAACATCACTAGAAACTATGAAGAGCCTGAAAATACAAGTGTGGAGCTATAAGGTAGACAATGAGAGGATGATGAGGGAGAAAAGTTAGATAAATGATCGAGTGCTACAGATATTAAATTAGATGCAAATTCAAGCCAAGAATGGCTCAAAGCAAGAGGAAGAAGGAAAGTGTCATGAAAGAAGAGATGATCGTGGAAGAGTTGGTTATTCCAGAAGTGCTAGCAGAGCTCATAGACACCACTCATGTCTTATTCGGCAAGAATTTTTTATGCATATGATTATTCCTTAAGCAATCCAGAGGTGTCTCATGTTAGGCACCAAAGAAGGAGACAAGAGGTGGAMAGCTTGCAAGGAGAGATGAGGAATCCCAAGCCACCATGCTTTGGTGGTGAAAGAGAAAGGGAGGACGATGTTGAAGCATRGTTGCTTGGACTTAGGAGATATTTCCAATTGCACAACTATTCATCRAATCTAGAAGCCAAAATTTCCACCTACCACTTACATGGGAAAGTTGCAATGTGGTGGGATCAACTGAAGCAAGTTGAACATATTAATGAGAATAGGATCACTTGGAAGCAATTCAAGAAKTATTTCCAGAAGGAGTACCTCTCAGAGCATTTTTATGACAAGAAAATGCAGGTTTTATTTGAACTTAGGCTCGGAAGCATGACTATGGCAAAGTATGAGAAGAATTTCTTGGGATTGTTAAAATATGTTGGGTTTATAAACGATGAAAAGGTAAAGAAACAGATGTTTTTGAGTGGACTTCTAGCCTTTTATAAAGGAAATATTTGGTATGATGAGCCCAAGACCTTGACTAAGGCCATCAGGAAGGATAGATACATGTATGAGCAAGGCTAGGGCAGAGAGTCCATGCAGAAATCTTGGAAGGATAAGAAGAAGGAGAATTATGATCAGAGGAGGAAGGGATTCAAACCTCCTTTCAATAGAAATGAGCCTAATAAAAATATCAAGATCAGTATGTTAAGGATGATACCAAGAAAGAAGACTCCTTGGGAAAAATGGGAAGACCATCAATCCAGTGTTGGGGATGCAAAGAAGATCACTTGTATAAGGATTTACCAAACAGAAAGGACAGATTGAAGATTGTGCACAACATCCAAGAGGCTACAACAATCAAAGACATGGGAAGGATTTATGCATCCTTAGATGATCCACAAGAAGAATACCAATCTAACATGATCGAGGTAGAAGGTAAGATCATAAATCAGTTTGTTTCTATTTTAATTGATTCGGGGGCAATTCATTGTTACATTGATCCTAAAATAGTGGATAGATTACATTTGGAGAAAAGTAAGCTTCGGAAATCAAGTTTGGTTCAACTAGCCACTGGAACCAAAAGAAGAATTCACGATATGGTCAGAAGTTGTTCCATAAGTCTTAATGGTGTGAATACTAGTGTTGATCTAAATATCATACCATTGGGGTCTTGTGATATTCTAATTGGAATGGATTGGCTAGACAAGCATCATGTTGTCATAGATTGTCATATCAAGAAATTTACATGTCTTGATGGAGAAGGAAAATAGAGCATTGTGAAAGGAGTTCCAAGACCCATCTCTATAAGGGACATTTCATCCTTACAGCTAAAGAGATGTTTTAGAAAAGGGTTTCAATTGTATGCAGCCCATGTGGAGGAACTAGAAAAGACAAAGGGGCCAAGCCTTGAATATTTCTCGATACTAAAAGAATTTGAGGATGTATTCCAAGAATACAAGGGTTGCCACCAGAAAGGGAAATAGATTTCTCTATTTATCTAGTGTCAGGAGCTGCCCAGGTGTCAAAAACACCTTACAGAATGAGCACACCAGAGTTAAAATAATTACAAATTTAGTTGGAGGAATTGTGTAAGAAAGGGTACATACGACCAAGTGTTTCACCTTGGGGAGCACCAGTACTCTTTGTCAAGAATAAATATGGAACCTTGCGGTTGTGTATTGACTTTTGACAGTTGAATAAGTCTACTATAAAGAACAAGTATCCTCTACTTATAATCGATGACCTCTTTGATCAGCTAAGAGGAGCAAAGATGTTTTCAAAGATAGACTTGAGATCAGGATACCATCAAGTAAGAATCAAGGAAGAAGACATCCTTTAGATCCAGATATGGGAATTATGAGTTTGTAGTGGTGCCATTTGGATTGTCTAATTCATCAGATTTCTTTATGTTCTTAATGAATGGCATCTTCAGATATTACTTGGATAAGTTTGTCATATTATTCCTGGATGAAATACTTTTCCATTCTAATTCATAGGAAGAGCATGAACATAACCTAAGACTGGTACTACAAGTGTTGAGAGAACACCAGTTGTATGTCAAGATGAGTAAGTATTCTTTTTATCAAGAACAGATCCATTACTTGGGGCACATTATTTCAGAACAGGGTATAGTAGTAGACCCTGAGAAGATTGAAGCCATTAGAGGATGGCCAGCACCTAGGAATGTTTCAAAAGTCATATATTTTATGGGGTTAGATTGTTACTACAAAATATT
Source organism: Picea mariana (assembly GCA_032191745.1). Taxonomy (NCBI): domain Eukaryota; kingdom Viridiplantae; phylum Streptophyta; class Pinopsida; order Pinales; family Pinaceae; genus Picea; species Picea mariana. The sequence continues at coordinate 20,865 of JASDQU010221728.1, forward strand.
TATAGCAGGGTTCTCTAATATTTCTCATCCCATCACTTCTTTGCAAAAGAAGGGAGTTAAATTTGAATGGACACCTAAGTGTGAAGAAAATTTCAATTCGCTGAAGGAATTACTTACTAGGTGCACCTATTTTGAAGATCACTGACCCAAATGAGAATTTTGCGGTATACACAGATGTGTGCAAGGGAGGACTTGGTGGAGTCCTCACTCAAAATGGACATGTCATTTGTTATGAGTCCAGAAAGATTAAGGAGCGTGAGAGTAACTATGCCATGCATGACTTGGAGCTTGTTGTCATTGTTCATGCATTGAAGATGTGAAGGAATTATCTCATGGGAAAGAGATTTGAATTAAGAACAAACCATAGTGGTCTAAAGTATATTTTTGATCAACCAAATTTGAATGCCAGGCAAACAAGATGGCTTGAATTCTTAAGTGAATACGACTTTGATATCAAGCATATCAAAAGAAAATAAAATAAAGTTGTCGATGCACTTAGTAGAAGAGTGCATCTCATGCATGCTATAGATGTGAGTATGCATCATTCAGACTTGAAGAGAAGAATTTTAAATGTTGTTGTTACAAATCATCATTACCTATAGGTGAAGGAAAGATTATAACAAGGAGATGTACAACAGAAAGCGAAAGAGTATGAGATAAAGGAAAATGGACTACTTATGCATAAAAATAGAATTTATGTTCCTAGTTCCGGAGAACTTAGGAACCTGGTACTAAAGGAAATGCATAATGTTCCATATGATTGTCATCCTAGTTACCATAAAACAATTACAGCAGTAAGGATTCAGTTCTTTTGGTTGGGGATGAAAAAGGATGTTGTTGATTAGATCGCCAGATGTTTGGAATGTTAGAAAGTGAAGGTTGAGCATAGACACCCAACGGGATTGCTACAACCATTACCGATTCCAAAGAAGAAATAGGAAGTGATAACCATTAACTTTATAACTAAATTTCCCAGTAGAGCAAGGAAACACGATTCAATCATGGTAGTAGTTGATAAATTGACAAAGGTTTCTCATTTTGTTCCTGTAAAAACAACTCATACACCAGTTAATATTGTAGAAATTTACATGAAGGAAATTGTTAGGTTGCATTGGATACCTAGGACAATTATCTTAGACAGAGACACTAAGTTTACTTCAAATTTCCGGAAGGGATTATTCAAAGGATTTGGTACAAATCTAAACTTTAGCACAACATACCATCGCAGTCATATGGGAAGATAAAGAGGGTCAACCGAGTAAATGAAGGCATGTTAAGAATGTATGTGATGGATAAGCCATGTAAGTGGGAATATTTTCTGCACTTGGTTGAGTTTTCCTATAATAATGAGTATCAAGCTTCATTGAAGATGAGCCTATTTGAATCCTTGTATGGTAGAAAGTGCGGTACTCTAGTAAGTTGGGACAACCTAGCAGATAGAGTGGTACTTGAGCTCGATTTGCTCAAGGAAATGGAAGACCAGATGRTTAAGATTAAGCATAATTTAAAGGAAGCTCAAGATAGACAGAAGGTTTATGACGAAAATAATAGGACAGAAAGAGAATTTAAATTAGGAGAGCATGTGCTTTTGAAAGTAAAGYTGAAGAAGAGATCTTTGAAGTTGGGCAGTTGTACAAAGTTGTAAGCCAGATACTATGGTCCATTTGAGATATTGGATAGAATAGGGTCAATTGCATACATTATTGCATTTCCTGTTTCCATGAAAGTGCATAATGTATTTCATGTATCTTTGCTAAAGAAATATGTACATGATCCTAACCATGTTGTTGATTAGCATCTGATTCAGGAAGAGACAAAGGGACACTTTCAGGTCCATCCAGTGTGAATACTAGACAAAAAGGTCAAAATGCTCTGGAATTGAGTTATAGAGTTGGTAAAATTTCAGTGGACCTGCTACGGTCCTGAAGATGCTACATGGGAGCATGAAGATGCCATGCAGGCAGAGTACCCACATCTTTTTGAATAAATTTTTAGATTTTTATCTATGTTTGTATATGCACTAAGGACAGTGCCAAAATAAGGGGGAAGGGATGTAACACCTCGAGTTTTGAGCCGCCATATTAAATAATGTATTGTTAGGACAGAGTTCCCAGATAATTATTAAAAGACCAGTGTGTCTAAGAAATGTAATGTTTTGATCATTACTAATAATAAATACATTGTTGGTTGCTAGATGGACAAGGACTAGAGTTATAGGGGACTATGATTCCACAAGAGAGGGGGATTGAGGAGCTAAGTGAGTATTTATTTTATATTACCCATTTTGTGGAATGGGGGGGAAATCAGTTATGTGAACTCTTGGGGGAAGGCCAAGAGGTTCTTGATCCCCATGAATTATAAAAACCCGTCCCTTTTATGTGGAAGGGGTTCTCCCGTTGGAAAATTCTCTCATTCATTTTGATCATTCTCTCACTCGCATTCCCATCCCCATTATGGTGTTGTTGTTGGTCGCCTCACGTGTTCATTCACCCGTTTTGTTCATTGTTCATCCTCTCTCGTGGAGTCTTCACTCCATCCATTCCTTCACTCACTCATCTTTCCTCATTTTGGGTTTCTTGGCTTGGGAAAGGAAGATGAAATGTTGAAGAGCAGCCACGATTTTTTTGGCTATAGAGATTGCTAGTGTAGTCTAGCCATGATTTTAGGCATGCATGTATGATATGCTTGGCCTGTGATTAGCTTTGATCACAGTTGTGAGTCCTGAGAGTCCCAGCATGGAGATTTTGAACCAACTGCAATAGAGCCATGGATGGAGAGGGACTGCATGGCAGAGAAGAGTGGAGGTTGGGTGGAACGTCCTTAGTCGTCATCCAGTTGGTGTCTTCTTTTAGAAAAGATAAGTGCTCCATGTTATGGTTTCAATTGCTTATGTATTTATTTCCATTGTGTATCAAATTATTATACATGATATTGTACCTATAATATGCATGCTTTCTAGTTAATGATGTGCATGATATAGTGTTCATGTATTCTATGTTGTGGTATGAATCTTTATCATTGCATGTATGTATTTCATGCTTATTTATTAACTAAGTGTTATTAGAGTCTCCAAATCAGCCAAGACGTGTGTTCTTGGTGTGGCATGACATCCTGTGGGAGGTTGGGTATGTTACAGTTTGGTAACAGAGAAGAATTGTAGTGGTGTTTCCTGGCTGGGGTGGTTGGGGACGTTACAATGTCAAATCAGGTAATGCATATCAGAGTCACTACTCCCAAGGAGGACTTGATATCAAAAAAATCCCCCTCAAGTCTCAGAAAATATCTCTGGTAGATGAGAAAAAGAGAGGTTGCAAATCCTCAAAACAAAAACTAGAGTGAACTAAAGCATTGCTAGTGGACTTTGGGAAAGCCATGAGGCTTTAGGAGAAAAATTTTCTTCTCAACCCAAGGTTTAAAATGAAGATCATCTCATGGAATATAAGAGGCCTCAATGCACCAAGCAAGAAATGCTTTCTAAGGTGCAGAATAGCATAGGAAAACCATAGTTGTCATGTTACAGGAAAAACAATGGAACCAAAACTCTATTATTTCCATAGCTCATTAATGTTGGAGGGGTAGTGATATGTTAATAGTAAGTGCAATCAAATTCACAAGAGGTCTATCCTTACTATGGAATCTCACCAAAATAGTTATGAAACACATGTTTGACTCAGCCAATCTTCTTACAGTCAAATATTGAATGATTGACTCTCATGAGAAAGGTTATATCACTAATGCATATGGACCTACCAATCCTTCGTTCAAAATACTCTTCCTGGATTCTATGTTGGCCTCAAGGGGTCTCCTATTGGATCAACCTTGGATAATAGGAAGGGATTTTAATATGAAAACATCTCTCTGAGGAAAAAAAGGAGGTCACAAAAGGTTGGACAATAAAAGTTCAATGAGACTATCAACAAGGTAAGATTGGTTGACATTTAAACAACTAATGGATGCTACACTTGGAATAATAAAAGAGGAGGTTCCCATCGTATAGCTAGGATAGATTGTTTTCTAGCTTATGAGAATCTGATACAAAGGAAAGTGGCTCTAATAGTTGAAATTCTACCTTTCACGAGCTCCAATCACTAGCTAAGTAGTCTCTCTTGGGACAATTCCTTCTTACCCAGACCTAAACCTTTCATATTTGAAAATTTTTGGCTTGATCACCCAGACTTCCTATTGAGTCTCTCTTCCTAGTGGCATCCATTTTTTCTTCCGCTCGAAGATGTACCATTTTCAGCAAAATTTAAAGCAAATTAAGTACCATATCAAGATTTTGAATAAAGAAGTTTTGGGAAATGTTTTTCAAGATTAGAATCAACTAGAACAAGAGATGGACAAGCTACAAGAAGTTGTCATTCGTGAAGGTAGAACATGGGATCACATAGACTAGGAAATACACCTCCATAAGGAACTTAATATACAATCCAGGAAAGAAGAAACCATATGGCGATAGAAATCAAGAATCAGGTGGCTCAAGGAAGGTGATAGAAACTAAAAGTTTTTCCACATTCCATGGTTAACTGACGAGACCAAAACGGTACCTCAAATATTAAATCATCAATGGGGGGGAAGTTGGAGAAACATCAAGATATTGAATGAGAACTAAAGAGTCACTTTAGTCGTATTCTCTTTGATCCCACAAAAGACAATCAAGTTGTTGTGCAAAATACCACTAGCTCAATCCCCACCTAATTTCCATTGAACAAAACTTAAGTTTGTTATGCCCTATCTCCTTTGAGGAGGTAACCCAAATAGTGAAAAAAATGGCTCCAAGTAAATCACTAGGTCTGGATGGATTCACTACTATTTTTTTCAATCTTGTTGGACAGTGGTAAGCAAGGATGTTTAGGAGGTGGTGGAAAGTGCCAAAGCTTCTGAAAATATTCTTAAATATTTCAATTCAACATTCCTCACTCTCATCCCAAATGACCAAAATTCAAATAATATAGATAAGTTCAAAATTATCTACTTATCCATTTTCATTTACAATATTATAACCAAAATCATAGCTTTACCATTTGAAGCCCATCATGAGGAAAAGTATCTCTCAAGAACAAGGTTCATATGTGGGAGGAAAATAGATATTTGATGGCATAATTGTATCCCATGATGCCATCCACTCTCTGAAAGTAAACAAAGCTCTAAGTATGATAATAAAATTGGACCTGTCTAAAGCTTATGATCGACTAAGCTAGAGTTTTCTTCAACGAGTTTTGAAATCCTTCAGGTTTTGTCAAGAATGGATCGTTTGGGTCCAAAATTTGATTTCCTCTACCTTTTTGTCAATTACAGTTAATGGCTCTTCATCATGTAATTTCAACCCCTTGAGAGTTATTTGAAAAGGTGATCCTCTTTCCCCCTTATTGTTTATTCTTGTAGTTGAAGGTCTAGGTCATAGCTTCAATCTAGCTCTGTCATGGGGCCTCATCAAAGGTATCAAGTTGAATCCCAAATGTCGAACTGCTTTCTCATTTGAATTTTTTGATGATACCCTTTTATTAGGAGTGTCTTCAACATGGGAAGCCCAAGCCTTTAAACTTATTATGAACAACTTTATGTTATCTTCTAGCATGAAGATCAATCACAACAAATCTCTAATCGTCTTATTTAACACTCCCTTGAGAGTTCATTCCAACATTCTTAGAATCCTAGGATTCCAAAAAGGCTCCCTTCCCTATAAATATTTGGGGGAACATCTTCTTGAAAACAACCTAAAGAAATCCTCATGGGAGGACTTTCTTTCTAAATTGGAAGCCAATCTTAACTCTTGGACTTTTAGATTTTGAATCCTCCCTAGCAAGATTACTCTAATCAAATATGTGCTCTAGTCAATTTCTTCGTATCTCTTCTTTGTTTTGGCTTCTCCCACTAAGATTGTTAAATCCATTCGGGCCCTTCAAAGATCCTTCCTATGGGGGGTCCCTCTAGGGAACGCAAACGGAATATGGTAGAATGTGATACATTTTTCCTTGCCAAATGGGCAAGAAGTATGGGAATAAAAGACCTCGTAACTATGAGCATAGCTCTCACTGCTAAAACCTAGTGGAGATGTGTAAAGGGAAAGGAAGACCTTTGGTGCAAAATATAGAAAATCAGGTATGTAGAGAATATTGTTGATATGACACTCATCAAAATGGATGGTTGGTTCCCTAGTTCGCTCACATGGACCAATGCTTGGAACAATAGATCTATAATCCAAAACCATTGTTTTTGGTAAATCAAGGCTGGCACATTTGCTCTCTTTTGTGATGATTCCTAGAAATAGGAGGCCAAACTGGGAGAGAAACCAGAGATCTAGGAGGCCTGGACATCTCTTATTGACCAAGGATGGAAAAATGTCAACAAATACTAGCTAAACACTAGTGGAAACCAACAGGTCTCTTTTCATACATGGGTATTGGGTGAAGGATGGATTGAGGGAGTTCTAACAAAGCAAGGTGAATTCTAGATAACCACCTCAAATATAGACGAATATGTAGATATACAGGAAAAGATATCCTAATATGGGGTTCTAAGGGAAGTGGGAACTTTAATGTCAAACATACCTATAGCATTGAAGACAAACACAATCTACTACAAAAAGAAACCATCTGGTAAAAGATTTGGAATGTAGAACTTTGGCCAAAGATCTCATATTTTCTTTGGTTGTTGACAAGGAAAAAAACACTCGCTTGGGATAGACTTCTTAAGAGAGGGTTTGAAGGACCTTCAATATGTTATATGTGTATAGCTAGTGAAGAAACAACTAAGCATTTGTTCAATGGATGTCCAAAAATTAATCCATTATGGAATGCAAGAGCTACTCTCTTCTGGCAATCTAATTGATCAAGGGACAACATTATTCAAACTTTGGATAATTGGAGATCCTCACTCTATGAGAACCTAGTGCTTAATTGAGCTTGGAATATGTTATCGGGGTTTCTAATGTGGGCGGTTTGGAAGGAACATAATCGAAGGATTTTCAAGCAACTCCATTGGAAAAGGGAAGACATCTGACTCAGTAGTCAAGAAAACATTCAAGAATCAGTCACCTCCTTCCCATTGCTAGAGGGAGTCAATCAATCACGCGGCAATGAAAAAAAACATATTTTCCAATTGGCAATTCAAGAAAAATATGCTTACCTCTATTTTACCCAAGACATGGACCAAACATGTTTCTCTAACAATATAATGGTCAAGGCCACCAAATAATTTTATCAAACTCAACTTTGATGGAGCTTCGAAAGGTAATCCTAGCTCAGTCGTGGTAGGAGGGGTATTAAAAAATTATTCTAGTAATATTCTACTCATCTTTGCTTCACATCTGGGAAAAAATATAAACAATGTGGTGGAACTCTATGGTTTGGTGAAAGGCCTAAAATTGGCACATCAATATGGCTTCAACAACCTTGTAGGGGAGGGAGACTCCTCAATCATCATTCAAGCCCTAAGGACTCCTCAATCATCATTCAAGCCCTAAGGAAAAATCAATTTGGAGCAAATCTTGATTTGGCATCCAACAATTGGTGCCTTTCTACCAAATATCAACAAATTTTAGAGCTAGTGGGTCTCATCTCTACCATTATTCCCTCCCATTTTCATCGAAAACTCAATAGTATGGCAAGTCGTCTAGCCAACAAAGGAGTGAGATTACAAGAAGAAGATATTGAGCTACCCTAAAACAAAGTAATTCTAGATCAACTCTATAAAGAATACTTAGATCTCAACAACTTAGACAATGAATACCCAAATGGGTTGTTCTGAAGCCAACATACATGTAAAGATGCCCCAACCATCTACTATGTCAGGCTTGTCAAGCTAAGTCAATTGTGTTCACTGTCTTTTTTAGTCTACTAATATTTCTTCTATTTTCTATCCCTATACTAATGGTGGATTTTATGTTCTTATCATTGACTTACATTCCACTAGGATATAACAGCTAGTTACAATTTTGATATGATAGAGAAAATAAGGATGATATTTTTTTACTTTATGTGGGTAGGTTTCCACCATGGCAGGGCACGGAAAGCAATGTTTGTACTCTTTTTTGTATGATATTAATATAAATAGATTTAGCTTACCAAAAAAATAGAGATCAAATGGCATTGTGATATAATACTAAAGACTTACCTTGACAAACAATGTGTTGGATGTCTACACGCACTTGTTTAAATGAAGCATTCTTCAAGGAACTCAAAGAAACATGAGTTAGTCGATAAATATTTTTTATTCAAAGATGTTATTGCAAAATTGTCTCCATCCATAAATCATGAAGTCTTCTATGAAGTCACTTGAAAGGTTGTAGTGAATAATTACACCTAATGTCAATGCAAAAATTTTATCAAAACTTAGGTGATGAGTAAATTTAAAATAACAAACAAAAAATTATAATCAAATTAATGTTAAAGTAATTTGTAACATTAATTGGCTTTCCAATTTCTAGTATTAATACATAATTAGAAATTGCATTTCAGCAAAGGAAAGTCAAAAATAAACCCAAATTCAATCTTAAATGATAGACAATGTGGTCCTTCTTTTATTCTTTTCCTAAATTAGAAGTTAGGAGTTCATTAAAAGGATGTAACCCTCGCTCTACCAATCATATCTATTTCTCCAATCGAGTCCAATACCTCCTTACCAAATTAGTGTAGTTGTAAAACAAATGATAATCTCTTTTTTTATCTCTTTTGCTTTTTCTGTCTGGTTTTTTTTTATATTTTTTTTTAGCATATTATATTTTTTCCTTAAAGATATATTTAATATTATTTTTTTAAATAATTTCATGAAAACAAAGTTCCAAGAAAAATCTCTAAACAATAATTGCGATCTTTTTTAGACGTGGATATGTTAATTTTCAAGAGTGAACCGTGTTGTCCTTATCTTTACGAGCACGCTTGGAATTTTTTAAGTTACTTTACCAATGTAAGATTGGTAGCTTATATTTGCTTTAAGATTAGGTTGTAATATTTTTGGACTTTTTTCTTTTCATTAATTTGGTCATATCTAACAATTATGGGAATTGTAATCTTTGTTTAAGTTAAAATATTGGAACTTTTCAACCAAGTACAAATTATATGAAGGAAAGCTTTTTAATTCCATTATAATAATTTGATAAATAATTAAATGTAAAATTTTGATGTGTTTATTTTTTTAATAAGATAAATTATATTGATAAAAAGTATAGTGGATATTGTATTAGGAGTTATATCATTATTGTTATACAAAATTTCAAATTTTGATGTGTTTATGTTTTTTAACAATACCAAGATATTGATAAAGAGTATAGTGGATATTGTACTAGGAGTTATATCATGCCTAAAATTCTAGTAATTCTGAAAAAAAAAAACATAAATTAACAAAGAGCATAGTAGTTAGCTCCATCATTCACACATGGGTTTTTTGGTTTGGGGTCTTGATTTACTATTTTCATTTCCTCATCAAGTCGCTGCATAGTTTCATCCTTCTTTAACTCTCCCCAAGATGAATTGGTTGAACGTCTTTGGTTTGATGCCATGGACTAGTCACCCCTACTCAAATTGAGTGGCAAATTTTGAAGAAGGTTACATTTTGGTTCCAAGATTGCTAATTGTTGCTTCAATTCCACCAACGAGCCCATGATTTTTGCTACCTGAGTTGTAATATGGCATTCTATTTCATGAATTTTGGAAGTAACGTTATAGATTGAAGACCTATTGTAGTGTATGTGCTCCTCGTGGCTTCTAAGGTCTCTGTGGATCTCTTGTAATTCTCGAGAATCCATCTGGTACACGCAGTGGATAACTTCTTATGTGTGTTTTATGTTGCCTGCAATACTATTTGCGCACCCTGTTTCCTAAGTTCTTGAAAAGTTTTCTATGTCCATGTTTGAATAATTGAAAGCAATTTCCAATACTTAGGCTCAATTGCTACGGAATCCTAAGAGTCTCGAACAAAGAGAATGAGCTATGTCTAGGGTCAACTTCGACGTCGAGGACTTTGTTTCCTTGTGAACCAATATACCACAGGGTGGTTCCCCTCAAAATTCTTAATCAAACAAGAATAATCCAAACACCAACCATAGTGCAATGAAATTACATACCTAGCTAGAAAAGTTGATATTTCCCAACGCTGAAAAAACAACAATGCAATTATGCCACCTCGAACCAGAGTGTTAAGAAGCCACTCCAGATAAACATGTGAACTCAAGGCATGATCCATACTAAGGAGGAGCTCCCATCCCTTCTCATTACTCTTCAAATGACTCTTAACAGTTTATGAGACCAAGTGAGATCAAGATTGTATGCCATGTAACTAATTTTATATTAGAGAAGGATTTTGCCTCCCTCTTAATTTTTTTTTTTCTAATAAAAAAAAAAAAATTGTTTAATTTTTTTTTTCAAATGCTAATAATTTAAATCATTTTACAATAAACTTAATATTAAAAACAAAATTATGTTCATTTCTCATCCATCAAATGAATTTATAATTTTCAAAAAAAATTTATAAAAAAAGTTTAGTTAATCTCCTAATTATCTTATCTTGCTTTATACCATTTTACAATTTTATTATTCATATTTTATCACCTACATTCTTAAAGTAATATGAATTTTGTTTGTTTTTTCATATTTTTGTTGAGCTGCAATTCAGAGAGTGTATCACAATTCACATTCAACATATTTAATAATTTTAAAAGTTAAAAACAAAATCCATCTACTTCACCATCTTATTTATCATAATCAGCGTATTTGACATCTTTAATTAAAAACAAAAACCATCTATTCCATTAAAAACATGATCCATCTTCTTCACCATCTTGTTTATCACAATCAACGTCTTTGACATTTTTTAATTAAAAACAAAAACCATCTATTCCCCCTTCTAGAAAAGGTGGTGGGATTTTTATTCTGCGCACATCGAATAAACCAATTACCAGAGCATCTACTTTTCGTTTGAATGGTATTTCACATCCTCCAGCTCCCTGCCGAAGCTCCCCTCCAAGATTATTGGAACCTATTTCAGCTAAATTGAAGGGACCGAATTACCCTGTAATTGGGCTGAAAAAAATAGCTAGCATCTTTAGATTGCATCCTCAGAACGCTTTGACACCGCCCGTAAACTTTAGATTTCGGTAAGAATCTTACTTTATATGTTCCAAGCCTTTCGGTTGCTCTATGGTCTCTTTTGACAGCGTGTTCTCTTTATGACAGTTTGATGCTGTGTTCGACCATTGTACTTATAGTAGGCATGAATCGGCAGCAATTTATAACTTTATATATGCACAGAGATTAGCTATCAGAAACATATATCTTCAGCTGATAAAATTCTAATTTCTGAATTGGGTCTTGAGTCCGTTTTGGCAATCATTCAAATCTTGAGGTATGAACAGCTTTTGATTTCTTATAGGAATACCTGCATAGAGTATATATTAGACAGAGTTTTTACAGTGAAGTTTGTTGGCAGCATCTTGTTGTGAGCTATCTATACCCACATAGTCATGGAGGATGGAGAAGAAGTCCAGGCTCTTGTGTTGGACAATGGATCTGGGACAGTCAAGGTATGCATAAGCACCCACATACGTGATGAGATTTTGTTTGTAGTTAATTGCTTTTGTTTGATATGTTAGGGAGCTTTGAACCCCAGCTTTAAGATTTGTTCTTAGGACCTCAGCCTTGAAAGATGAATGATTTTGCCAACAGCCATGAGTGTCTCCCTTAGATCATTGTATACTTAATTTTATGTCATAGTGTTTTCATTATTATAGGATTTTTTTATGTTTTTTGATAAAGCTATTCAAACATAACTCCATGTTTTTAGTGACTTGGGACATGGGACTGTAAGGAGAGTATTCGATACACCATGATAGACAATCCTATACACTCTGTAATCTTACTTGAAACTGACATTAAAGAGAAGTATGATGGATAGGCCTTTGCATTTTTTTTTTTTTGGCTAAGATTGGGATTATTTTCAATGGTTAAAGAACATATATTGTTCTCATAACTGTTGGATATGGTCTAAAACATCTGCTATTCACTGATAATTTCTATTAACAAACAAAAGAAATTTACAAAATTAGCAGTAACGTCTGAACCACTTAGGAGCCATTGTAATGACTGTAAAATGTCTCTGACTTAAGCAAATAAACAATGATAATTGAACAAGATATATCCCCTAAGAAGAAGATAAGAAAGAAATCCACACGTAGAGATATGCCACTACAGAGATACCCTGTAACAT
>JASDQU010221730.1:0-17778 GCA_032191745.1 Picea mariana
TGGGATGGTTTAACTTTGAATGGGATCTTATTATATAACTTGTTAATCCTTTGAATGAATTCCATAACAATTTCCGATTTTTTTTTCTTTAAAGACCCGAACTCTGTCAAATAGTACAAATGGTCTTTTCTTTCGCCCCATTGTCTAAGAAAAACGTCTTCTAGGGCATCATAGGATAATATCGAACCTGCGGGTAGACTTCGAAACCAGGCTCGTACCTATCCTTCAAAATTCTGAACTAATAACCTCGAATATATGTCTTCGTGTTAGAGACCTAGGATATCTGTGAACTAATCAAATAAATTTATATGTTCTGCCCTGGTCAGGTCCCCTTCCCCTGTAAATATAGGTAAGTTTTTCATGTAGTTTTTAGGAAGGTCATGAAGAGGGACAGGCAGGACCAGAGGTGCATATCTGGCAGCTACTTTAGTGAAAACTCTAGGAGGCAGGGGTGGCCCTTGCCCCCCCCCTCCTCCTTTTGGAGCCCCTCCACCTCCCCCTCCCGCGGCTGCCATCAATATTATTGGATAGGAAAAAGGTGTGTTATACAGAGGGTTTCGGAACACTAAAAGCGAATCTTTAGCTTTTTCAAGAGACGAGAAAAATGAAGAAGGGGGAAAAGGGATGCAGGGGCTTGGTTCCTCAGATTTGCAAGAGATGTAATCAGGGGAACCCATGGGCGTGGAATCTGAGTGTATGGTATACTCTTCGAGACTCTGCAAGATCGGGAAATCTAACTGAAGAGTCGGTGGGATATTTCTCGTTGTTAAAATTATTGAGGGATTTTCACCTTTGTGTACACCAGAAGTGGTCGGATGAATTTCGTTTTTGACTTCAAGGAGAGATAATTTTGGGTTGAGGGTTTTAGGGGGGGATTCATGTGAAGTTAGAGGTTCAAAAGGAATCTTATCTTTGGGTTGTGTGTGCCTAAGCTGGTAGACTGCAGTGGTTGGCTTAAGGGAACCTCTTGTTTTCAGTATTTTTTCAGGATCGGAAACGGGCATGGTCTATTTACCATCTAGGTTTTGTTTGGTGTTCCTTCGACCGAATGCCAGCTTACCTAAATGTGGAGTCGCCAAGTGAATGATAAAAGTAAAATCCTTTAGAAGGTGTTCACCCTTTGTTCACCATCAAAGGGTAGAAACTTGCAAAAATGTCGTTCTCCCAAGGAAAAGGTTTCGTAACTTTGGTCCTCGGCAGCAGTGCCAGAAAGATGTTGTTCCAGAGTGTGTACTTAAGGCTAAAAAGTATAGGGTCTAGGCATCTGAAAGTGAGTAAAAGATAAAAAGGGGAAAAATCAACCTTCGGGAAAAGGGAAGCTAAGGCTGATTTCTAAGTTGTCTCTGTCTCGCTTCCACACATTCCTGGATGCTTATATCCCGTTCAATTGCGGCCCATGAATGTTCGAGTTCGACCTGGGTGATGGTGTTTTTAAGTATGTTTTTAAATAGGTTCAAAGCGATGCTAGTTTGATCCGATAGGCTGGGTTCGATATTGGGCTGTCTTGCAAAGGGCACAGTCATGGAGGGACATAAAATAAAAAGAAAGATCGAGGTTTAAAATGCCACTTCAACTTTTTCTTTAACCGTATAAAAGAGAACTTTCGAAATTTGATGTTAAATATAGAACACAAACCAAATGCCTTCTCCCGTAATCGAGTTAACTTTTTAAAGAATCACAAAACAAAACCTCACCTCACTTAATAACTGGAAATCAGAACCACCATAATTACCCTCACAAGCACTGAATAACCCACCCCACAAAAACAAGATGGTCCATTTCTAATGAGGTGTAGAGTGATGGTAGTTTTCAATTGACAGATGTGGAAGATATAGTAACACTGGATGTGTCAAACCAAATTCATCATCCACATAAATATATCGGGTTTGCAAATGTAAATATCCATAAAAGGATAGATCCAAATACAAAAATAGAAAATACAAACAGACATCTATGGTTTGCAAACAAAAATCTATTTACCTGTGACTTCACTACAGAAGGCCCCTGCAAATTTGAATTCTTACTTCGCCTTTTCAGAAGTCTCCACGTCCTCTCCACAAATTTTTTATCCGCCATGGCAGCTGGTTATATACCTATACAACCTAAAATGCTCGAATTAACTAAAACCCCTCTCCTCTAGTTGGCTCCAAGATCCAATGGTCCAATTAAATAAAACCCCTCTCCTATGGTTGGTTCCGACTCCAATTCATACCTCATTGACTCTAATACTGCTCACAAGCTCCAATATTGGTCAGGTCGAAAACCCCAATTACACCTCCCTCTAACCGATTGAATATTTAACACTTCACCTACTCCCTCTGCGCAATATTGGTCAGGATGGAAACCCCAAATACACCTCCCTCATCCCTGTCAAATACTTACCACTGCATCCAGTCCCTATGAATCCATGGAATAGATGTATATTACCTAAAACCCCAATACAACCTCCAATACTTGAATTAAGTAAAACCCCTCTCCTCTGGTCATATCCAAGCTCCATTGGTCCAATTAACTAAAACCCCTCTCCTCTGGTCGGCTCCGACTCCAATTCAGACCTCACTGGCTCCAATACTGCTCAGTGGCTCCATTATTGGTCAGGTAAGAAACCCTAATTACACCTCCCTCTGGCCCGTCAAATATTTAACACTACACCCACTCCCTCTGCACAATATTGGACAGGTCGGAAACCCCAAATAGACCTCCCTCTTCCCTGTCGAATACTTACCATTGCACCCACTCCCTCCATGGCCATGGAATAACTGTATATTACCTGAAACCCAAACACACCTCCCTCTTCCCCATCGAATATTTACCACTACACCCATGCCCTCTGCACCCATGAACTATCTGTATGATTACATGAAGTGCACCATATTCTCCTACCTTCTCTGCACCCTCGTCAAATTAGGAAGAGCACCGTATTATCCCACCTTTTGTTCCCTTGTCAATTCTCTATGCCCTTGTGAAATTATGAATGCGATCAGTACCCTATTCTCCCACCGCTTCAAAGAGTAGTCTGAATACATTAATTGTCAACATTTGTCATATGTCGTAAAAGTATGTCGTGAAATGAGTGAACTGATAATAGGAATAATTATAAAAACAATATTATAATATTATATAATATTATAACATTACAACATATGATATATTTTTCATAACCATTGATTAATATATTTTAAATCATCCACATAACTATAGTGTATATAAAGTTTGTAAATTATATTGTGTGACTAATATTTATTTAGTTGTGTTTACCCGACAATCAAATTAGTCATTTATTTAGTCGTTGTTATTTGTGTGACTAATTATTTAGATGTGATTTTTTTCCCGACAATCAAATTAGTCATCTATTTAGTCATTTCTAACTATGTTGTAAAAAAATAGTAGAATTTAATCATTTTTTCATGTTGTGACTAAAAGTTTTAGTCACATAGTCATTTATTTGCAAAATTCTACAAGTGATAGCTATGGATGGAGTTAACTTGTATTCCCTACAAAACACCAACTATTATGTTTTATTAGTGGCAATGATCAATAACAATACCCCCCCATGGTTTTCTATGAAGAATTAGCATCTTATGTTGGCTCTTATATTCTCGAGAAGAAGACAAGTGAAGAGAATGGATGTCTACCTTCAACTAATGAATGACAAATTTAAGAAATTATTGGAAGGGATACATGTATATAATGTATCAATACCCATCTCAATGAAGAGGTATTTTATGTTGCACACATGATTATTCTGGACTAGGAGTTTTCTCTGGTAAGCATGTTGATTGATTTGTTTATACCTGTAATGTTATTTGACATACTTCATTTGGTACAACTATAATTTTTACACTAACATGATATGTATAAGATAACGTCATAGGTGTTGTAATAAAAGGGTATCATGGATATAAAAGTTGTGGACCTTCTATAAAGGCTAGGTGGTCCAACCACCTACAAAACAAGATGTACAACTATTTAGGGGTATTCCTCCTAGAAGACCACCCATATAGAAGATTTCCATATGATTTCAATGGTAAACCATAGAGAACCCAAAGAAATGAAATAATGACACTGATAAATTGGATTAGGGAATAAGACGCAAAGAAGGAGAAGGAAATGGAAGAAGTGTTTGATTCAAATGGGAAACCTATGTTCAATTATCCATAATTTTTTGACACCTATGTTGAGAAAATTCCCATTGGGATGAAAAGGAAATCTATATATTTATGAGATTCCATATTGGTAGGATATTAAGATTGGCCACTTACTATATCCCATGCATGTATTCAAAATATCATATTCTTTATAGAGGCACATATCATTGAATAAAAGAGACACATTAGCTATTAGGATATATCTTATTGCTTCAAATACTAAAAAGAGACATTTGCCAAGAAAAAAAACTAGAGGAGCGACTGGTCCCTCTTGGTATTTTAAAGAAGACATTGCTCCATTGATTTTGAAGCAAGATGATATTTATATGGTGAAGTGTAATACCCCTGTTTCCCCTAGCTTGTAATTAATCATTAATTATGATCACCATGCTATGGCATGGGAACAATGTAAATGTATATATTTTTTAGATTGACGACGACTGATTGTGGGGGTGAAGCCTTGAAGTAATGGCCATGATATCACTAGAGGAAACAATAGAGAGGGTCCACTGTGTAAAAATGATGCAAATTTCCCCTTGATGAAATAATAAGCCTCATCCTGATCCCAAGGAGAAATGAGTTAATAAGAAAGTGACTGGTGGTTGAACAATCAACAACCCCAATGAAGAGAAACATGGAGGGTCTGGCTGGGGAGACAGAAAAATGTTAGCCCAAAGTACCACAGAGGGCAGTTTTTCCCACAGGCCCAGACTGACCCAAGTTTCCTTCTAACAAAAGGAACATGACAGGTACAAAACCTTCCTTTGGAGGAGAAAGGCGTGCACTATACGTGCGAGGGTAGACAAGAGGAAACGGAAGCACATAGGGTGTGTGCGACCTAGATATGCTAAGAGGAAGAAAGGAAAAGAGGAGGTGGCTCTCGTTATTGGAGATAACCAAGAAAACTTGACCCGAACAGGAGGTTGCGAGCTTGATGCTTAGGGAGAATTTGATAAACCTTGCAGAGGTTGTGACAGAGAAAGAATCTCTGAGAAACTACAAAAGTTCCCTTGTGATATCATGGCTTGGCACGGGGGTGGCTAGAGTGCTAAGAATGAATGACTATGAGCCTATGGTTGGGTGGAAAGGAAAACACCCACATTCAGTTGGTCGATGATTGATTGTAATAGATAAGTATTTCATTTACCGTGTGCACTTAGATTGAAATGCATGATTTGAATGTCTGAGTTTGCTTAACTATGAGTTAATTGGGTAATGATTGTGTTATCTATTGTAATACCCCTATTTATACTAGTTTGTAAATATAACTATAAATGGACAAGATACTATGCAGAGTAAATATTTATGGATGTTTGATTTGATGAACACTTGTATAAAAGGGTCAATGTATGAATTTATGTTATTAATAGAATTTGAATTTGAATATGTGTTACACAACTGTTGAAAGGCGGGAAGTTTGCCAAGATAGACCATGGATGATATGAGAGAGATGGTGAAGGGAAAACCAAGTATAGTTGAGATGACCCTCACTAGACCAATACCTACTGGGTTTAATTTCTCAATGGTCCTATAACCCATAAATGAATTACCAATCAGGCTGGTAGTTGGAAGGCCATCCTCAAGAGTTAATGAGGAGATGGGGCAGGGTAACCATCTGTAAGGCTTCTAGGCCTAACCAGGAATGGGGATTCAGACCCATGCAACATTGTCGAGAAAGGCAATAAATGAGGTAATTCAGGGGACAAAGACAGATCTACGAGATAGAAGAGAAGATAAAAACACTCTCCAAGGAAGATAATGAATATACTTCGCTTTTGAAGTAGAGAGAAAAGATGAGAAGAAATCTTGATTTGGTTGTAAGAAGCTTGGGGCAGGGTTTCAATAGAAGATGATAATTGAGGTTGATGAGTGACTAAGGAAGTACTCGTGCAAACCTCCTTGCTTGGAGCAGAGAAAACCAATTTCCCAGTTTCTGTGGGAGAAGGAGAGTAACCTTCGTCTCCGACTGTTGTGGAGAGAAGAGAAAGCATATCTCTTAGAGCATCATGGTATATCTCAGGGGTGGTTAGTGGTAAATCCAGTCCAGTAGGAGTGGATATGCATATGGTTGGGAGGAAACATGCACCCCTTTCAACAGTTTCTTCACATTTTATAGTTCTGATAAGTATTTTCATACTCCGTGTATTACATTGAATGTAATGATGAAATATCTGAGTTTATAATTTAGTCCTTCAGTATCTGAACAGTTATTAGAAAAGATCTGTGATTTCAGTAAAATGCTATATCTATATGATCTTTCATTTTATCTCAGTTTTGCTGCTAGATAGTTATGATATATGAATCCATAGGAGGAAGGGGGTATGATCGACTGAAACACCTAAGTCCTTCCAACCCTATGAAGTTTACCTTAGTGGGGGTATTAGAGCTCAAATTATGTGGGAGAAAGACGTTTTTCCTTTAGAACATTCACCCATCAAAATGAGGGCTCGTGCCCATGCCATTAACCTCTTTACGACAGAGAGGATATTGCGTTTATCCCTTAATATTTTTCAAGAGACCCATGCGACCAGGGTCTAGGGACCTTGCGCTAGTCCGAAAAGAGCTAGTAATTCGGGACTTTGGGACTTACATCCCCACAATCCTTAGAAATAGCTGAAGGCCATAGTCATGAATCGACGAGGCCATCGATATGGAGATCTAGTATGGATCTCTCTCGACCATCGGATTTGACGTAGGAAGGGAAGAATTAAGAGCTTCGGTGAAGTATTACTTTCGGGAAATTTGGAAAGGCCTAGAGCCTAAACTCCCAAACGCTGGAGTTGCAGAGTAAATAATCGATGACTTAGAAATGTGTGAGATTTCCCCAGAGGAAGAAAAGCCAGAGTAAATCCTGGTCGTATGCCCTAGGTACACATGGTGACAGATCCAGTGTATTCTGGATGGAAAGCTGGGAGACACACTCACTAAACTCCTGAATGCCAAAATTTTGATGTAACATGGACCTTCGATCCTCAGATCCTTCCAAGCCATCGATCTAAGGGACCCACCTTTGACTACCCAAATAACCGGGAACACGTTGTGGAGTGAAACATGGCCCCTCCTCACTCCCCATCAAGTGTGGACCATTAAACTAGGACCATTAGATGAGGGGGTACGTGGCAAGCAATCCCGTAGTCTAAAGATTTCACAATTTAGAGGAAACCGACCAAGAGTTTACGAAGTATGAAATCGCTAAAGTCACGAGTGCCGAAGTGAATCTTGATTGTTGGTTGAAGAGGACACATGGCACAAGATCCAAGGGTCCAAAGACTTGGCTCTTTGGGGGATTTGCATCGAGGTGATTTGGTAAGAGTTGAAGCCCGAAGCCGCGAAGTAATGATAACCATAGATCTATGGATCTACGTGGGATCTTGCATATTGTTAGATTGAAATACTGAGATGATATCAATCTATGATGAAGTGGCTCACTAACGTCATCCCTAGTGATGTGGACATGCTTGACACATGACATGTGTCACCTAGTTTTGGACGATTCATGTACCCTTTGTTCCTATTAGAGAATGAAACATCTCACCCCCTATCGAAGACACGTGTCACCCATTGACTCTTATTGTGTGTTAGTTCTTGGTTCGTGGTCACCTAACCAACGTGGTTGGTGATGTGCATAGGACTCCAGGAGTTTGGGTGACTTCGAGAGTTCGGGGATTTTGGGGTGTGTTATAGTTTAGGAATGTTCAAAAAAAAATTATGAACGCTGATCGTTGAAGGGCCAAGGTCACGTGGTGAGATATCAGGAGTTAGGGAGTCTGGGCATAGTGTGGTAAAAAGGAATGCTCGACAGAGATCGTCGATTGTCGATCACCGATCATCAAAAGGCTAAGGCCATGTGGCGAGACCTTGGGACTTCAAGGATTGAGAAAAGGTATGTTCAACGCCCAACATCAAAGCCTAGAAACTTCTAAAGTGGTAAAACCTGTACTAACATAGGCTTTTAGCTCTAGGTTTTCAGCCTGAGGTCATGAGGAAGACCCTACTAGTGGTTTCCAGTGCACGGTCAGAGATATGAGCTCTGGGGAAGCTGATTAGAGGGTTTTTTCTTAAGTAAAGGACTGAAAAAGAACCAGGGAAAGAAAAAATTTGATGCCCCACCCATAGAAAGGATATTTAGGGGTTGGGTGTGTTACAATTTGGCATCATAACATGGAAACAACACTTGGCCTGCTTGGGCTCATGCACGAGTCGCATAAAAATATTATTAGAGAACTTACGGGGTAATACTCTACCTTACCCCCTTCTACTGACTGATAGATGTTTTGGAAGTCTGCACTGTAGGTGGCTAATGTTTCCAAATAAAGAACTGACTTCACCTTGAAATGATATGTGTCGTTCATGAATTGGTAGATTAGTAACTAACATAAAATGTTTTATCTTCACTCAAGCAGTCAGTGAACAATAGAAGAAATAAAACGTAAAGGATGGTGACACATCAGGAGTTGGGGGAGAGGTCCCACAATAGAGAGGAAGAATCTGATGAAAGGAGGGTGGTGGAAAACCCTCCAAATTTGGCCGAAACTGTAAGAAGCCTAGTGATAGAATTACATAGTTATAAGGCTGAAAATGAAAGGCCGATCAAGGAGCAGGAAAAAAAGACGAAAATTAATGTGGTCCTACTACAAAGTCNCATGGCACAAGATCCGAGGATCCAAAGACTTGGCTCTTCAGGGGATTTGTGTCGAGGGGATTTGGTAAGTGTCGAAGCCTGAAACCGTGAAGTAATGATAACCATAGATCTATGGATCTACATGGGATCTTTCATATCGTTAGATTGAAAGACCATGTTGACATGAATCACACTAAGAAAACTCCAAGTGAATCTCGATCATTGGTTGAAGAGGACACATGGCACAAGATCCGAGGATCCAAAGACTTGGCTCTTCAGGGGATTTGTGTCGAGGGGATTTGGTAAGTGTCGAAGCCTGAAACCGTGAAGTAATGATAACCATAGATCTATGGATCTACATGGGATCTTTCATATCGTTAGATTGAAAGACTTGGATGATATCAATCTATGATGATGTGTATCACTGACGTCATCCCAGGTGATGTGGACTTGCTTTACGCGTGACATGTGTCACCTAGTTTTGGATGATTCACATACCCATTGTGCCTGTTAGACAATGAAACATCTCACCCCCAATTGAAGATACATGTCACCCCTTGACTCTCGTCGTGTGTCAATTCTTGGTTCATGGTTGCCTAACCAACGTGGCTGGTGACGTGTACAGGACTCCAGGAGTTTGGGTGACTTCGAGAGTTTGGGGATTTTGGGGTGTGTTATAGTTTAAGAATGTTCAACAAAAAATTTCGAACACCAGATGTTGAAGGGCCAAGGCCACATGGTGAGATATCGAGAGTTCAGGAGTCTGGGCATAGCGTGGTAAAAAGGAATGCTCGACAGAGATCATCGATCTTCGAAAGGATACTTCCACATGGCAAGACCTCGGGACTTCAGGGATTGAGAAAAGGTATGTTCAACACCGAGCACTGAAGCCCATAAACTTCTGAAGTGGTGAAACCTATACTAGCATACGATTTTAGATCCTGTTTTTCATCCCGAGGTCATGAGGAAGACCGTTCTAGTGGGTTCCAATGCACGGTGAGAGATATGATCTTTGGGGAATCTGATTAGAGGGTTTTTGCTTAAGTAAAGGACCGAAAAAGAACCAGGGAAAGCAAAAATTTGATGCCCCACCCATAGAAAGGATATTTAGAGGTTGGGTGTGTTACAATTTGGTATCATAACATGGAAACAACACTTGGCCTACTTGGGCTCATGCACGAGTTGCATAAAAATATTATTAGATAACTTATGGGGCAATACCCTACCTTACCCCCTTCTACTGACTAATATATGTTTTGTAAGTCTGCACTGTAGGTGGATAATGTTTCTAAATAAAGAACTGGCTTCACCTTGCAATGATATGTGTTGTTCATGAATTGGTAGATTAGTAACTAACATAAAATGTTTTATATGCACTCAATCAGTCAGTGAACAATAGAAGAAATAAAATGTAAAGGATGGTGACACATAAGGAGTTGGGTGAGAGCTCCCACAATAGAGAGGAAGAATCTGATGAAAGGAGGGTGGTGGAAACCCCTCCAAATTTGGCCAAAACTATAAGAAGCCTCATGACAGAATTACAGAGTTATAAGGATGAAAATGAAAGGTTGATCAAGGAGAAGGAAAAACAAACGAAAATTAATGCGGTCCTACTACAAAGTCTATCATATATACAAAGTAAACTGCAACATGTTCCAGATTCCAGTCATGTGGACAAGAATCACACTAAGAAAACTCCAAGTCCACTAGATATACAAAAGCATGGTCCTGAAAGTGGCCACACCAGGAGGAGCACCTCAAATAAGGCCCAGCATGGAGCCAAGAGACATTCAATGGAAGACTCCTCTAGTGAGGACAATGACAACTTCAAGGAATATTCCAATGGTAAAACTAGTTCCCATTCTCATACAAGAGGAAAGAAGGGGAAACATTCCAAGATTCGTGACCCTAAAGAGTTCAAGAAAGCCAAACCACCCACCTTCGATGGAGAGATTAAGAAGGGGGAAGAAGATAAATTTTGGCTACTCGGCTTGAAGAAGTACTTCAGTGTCCATGACTACTCTTAAAACTTAAAGGCTCAGATAGCCATTTTCAACCTGAATGGGAAGGCTTCCATTTGGTGGGAGGACCTTAGGAATGTGAAAGGAGTCCATGAGAAGGACTTGTCATGGAAACAATTTGAGAAATACTTCAAGAACAATTACCTGTCAGAAAATTACTTTGATGGGAAGACCAAGGAGTTCTATGAACTCAAGTTGGGACAACTCACCATAGATTAATATATCAAAAAATTTATCGAGTTGATGAGGTATGTGCCCTACATAAAAGTTGAAAGGTAAAGATGCAATGATTTATTAGTGGCTTACCTCAGTCCTACCGGGACATAATTGAATTTGATGAACCAAAGACCTTTGAAGATACTATTCGAAAAGAAAGGCATTTCTATGATCAATTCAAGAGTAAGACAGGACCCCGTGAAGATTGGAAGAAGAAAAACAATTTAGAGCTCAAGAAGAAGGGGTTTAAATCCTTGATATTTAAGAGCCCTGGTAAGAACTCTAGCATGAGCCTTCCTGCCAAAAGTGTGTATCAACAAAATTTTCCATCCTAGAGAGGAAATAAAACATTCAGAGCAGCTCCAGGTAAGACTGATAACACGAAGAAAGAAACCTTGAAATGATGGGTTTGTGGAGAGGAACATCTGTTGAGGGACTGTCTGCATAGGAAACAAAACCTTGGGAGGGTCTACAATGTCTAAGAGGATACTACAATCAATGATGTGGCTAGGATCCTTCCAAAAATTTATACAACCCTGGATGATAGAAAAGCTGACCACCAAGCTTCATTGGTGGAGATGGAAGGTACAATTTCCAACCATCCTGTTTCCATTTTAATTGAACCTGGTTCTAATTTGAGTTATGCTACCCCTCAAACTGTTGAGAAATGTAAACTACAACAAGTTAAACATGTTTAATCATGGTTGGTAAAAATATCCACTGGAACCAAAAGAAAATTAACAAAGGTGATACCAGCATGCCAACTTGTCATGAGTGGGTTTCCCACCCAAGCAAACCTAAATATACTTCCTCTAGGATCTTATGATTTGCTTATTGGCATGGATTGGTTGGATTCCCACAAAACTGAGTTGGACTATTATAGTAAAACTTTGGAGTCTGAAAATGAAGAATGAAGGAGGCTAACCCTACAAGGGATTCAAAATACTGTGTCAGTGAGACAAATATCATCCCTCCAAGTGAAGAAGTATTACAGAAAGGGATGTCCCTTGTATGAAATCCAAGTACTAAACTCTGTTGAGGACGAAAAATCCAGCCTAGAGAACCATCCCATATTAAGAGAGTATACATATGTATTCCTAGAAGAGGTACCAGGTCTAATGCCATGAAGGGATATTGAATTTTCAATATAACTTGTGCCAGGAGCAGTGCCAATGTATATAACACCTTATAGAATGAGTACACCAGATCTAGTTGAGATGAAGCTCTAGCTGAAGGAGATGTGGAAACAAGACTACATACAACCTAGTGTGTCTCCATGGGGAGATCCATCCTTGTTTGTGAAAAAGAAAGATGGCACACTCAAATTGTGCATTGATTATAGACAACTCAATAAAATGACCATCAAAAATAATTATCCCTTGCCAAGGATTGATGACCTGTTTGACCAATTAAGGGGTGCTACCATCTTCTCCAATATTGACTTGAGGTCTGGATACCATCAGGTCTGAATTAAAGATGACGATATCCACAAGACAACCTTTAGGACAATATATGGTCACTATGAGTTTGTGGTGGTTCCATTTGGGCTCACCAATGCACCAACCACTTTTATGTGCTTAATGCATAACATATTCAGAAAGTTCTTGGATAGGGTTGTATTGGTTTTCATTGATGATATCTTAATATACTCCAATAATATAGAATAGCATGAATAACATATCAAGCTAGTACTCCAGGTACTAAGAGGACATCAACTTTATGCTAAGCTCAAAAAGTGTGACTTTTTCCAAAAAAAAGTCCACTACCTTGGCCATGTTATTTCTGAGGAAGGAGTGCAAGTTGATCCTGACAAAATTAAAGCCATCATGGATTTTCCTACCCCAAAGGATGTATCTGATATCAAATCCTTTATGGGCCTGGTAGGATACTATAGGAGATTCATAAAAGGATTCTCCAAGATTGGTTTCCCAATCACCTCCCTTCAGAAAAAAGGGGTTAAGTTAATTTGGACATCAAAATTTGAAGAAATGTTTCAAGAGATGAAATACCTTCTGATCAATGAGCCTGTACTAAAGATTGTAGATCCAAACAAATATTTCCTTGTGTGTACAAATGCCTGCAAGGAAGGGCTCATGGGAGTCCTTATGCAAGAAGGACATGTGATTTGCCACGATTCCAAAAAATTGAATGAGCATGAAGTCAATTATGTGACCCATGATATGGAATTGGCTTCCATAGTGCATGCTTTAAATATTTGGAGGCATTACCTCCTAGGTAGGAGATTTGTACTTATGACAAACCATAGGGGATTGAGGTATTTGTTTGACCAACCAAAACTCAATGTGATACAAGCTAGGTGGATGGCTCTCCTTAGTGAGTTTGATTTTGAAATCAAACATATCAAAGGAAAGGATAATAGGGTGGTTGATGCCCTTAGTAGAAGTATGAAAGTAGTCCACTTGGAAACTGTAAGTGCCAGTGAATTAGACATCAGAGAGAGGGTCAAAACTGCACAAGAGACAGATGCAATTTTTAAGACCGTGACATCATACCTAAAGAAAGAGCCCACATGGATGAATTATGAAGGTTATCAGATGATTAATGATGACTTGATGACTTACAAGGGCATATTATACATTCCAAATTGTGACGACTTGAAGAGGTTCATAATGGATGAACTACACAAAAGACCATATACTAGTCATACTAGTTATGAGAAAGTGATCACGACCACTAAAAAGCTATTATATTGGCCTAGACTAAAAAAGGACATAGTTGATTACTTGGATAAGTGTCTATAATGTCAGCAAGTCAAGGTAGAGTGCTAACAACTAACAGGGTTGTTGCATCCCCTACCAATTACCAAATGGAAATGGGAAACCATCTCCATGGATTTCATCACAGGATTACCAAGATCAACCAAACAAAATGATGCCATCATGGTAGTTGTGGACAAACTGAGAAAATATGCTCACTTCATACCTGTCAAGTCAACTTGCAAGGCAATATATATTGCCAACATCTTCATGAAAGATATATTCATACTGCATGGCATGCCTAAGGAGATTATATCCGACATAGATACAAAGTTTACTTCAAAATTTTGGAAATCTTTGTTTATTGGTTTTGAAACAAAATTACTCTTTAGTATAGTCTAACACCCTCAAACTGATCGACAGACAAAGAGGGTAAACCAAGTATTAGAATACATGTTGAGGATGCATGTAATGCATCAACCCAAGAAATGGGAGGACTACCTACCACCAGTAGAATTTTGTTACAACAATGGCCATCAAGAGTCATTAAATACAAGTCCTTTTGAATCCCTCTATGGAAGGGAATGCAACATTCCAATCAGCTTGAACAACCCAGTAGACAGAGTTAAAATTGGGCCATATATGCTAAAGAAAATAGAACAACAAGTGATTCATATCAGGAAAAATATGAAGACAACCCATGATACACAAAATAGCTATGCAAACTTGAAAAGGAATCCTAGAGAGTTCAAAGAAGGAGATCATGTATACCTCCGAGTTATACTCAAGAGGAGATCCTTGAGGATGGGAGCTTGTGCCAAGATGGCACCTTGATATTGTGGAACCTTTGAAGTTTTGGATAGAGTGGGACTAGTAGCCTATCATCTAGCACTTCCTCCCACAGTGAAGGAACATAATGTTTTCCATGTTTCTTTATTAAAGAAGTATGTACATGATTCTAATCATATTATTGACTAGTCTATGATTCAGATGGAATCCAAGGGAGAGTTCCTACCAGAACCTCAAGGCATAATAGAAAGGATGGAAATCCCACTCAAGAACAAAACCATTGCACAGGTCAAGGTGCAGTGGAAACACTTTGGCGCATATGAGGCCACATGGGAATTGGAGGATGCCATGAGACATGCATATCCATTTTTGTTTATTTCTGTACATACATAACACATCGACAGATAGAACATCGAGGATGATGTTCCTTTAAGGAGGAGGGGATTATGATACCCCTTTTTCCACCAATTTCTAAATATAACTATAAGTGGACAAGAGACTATGGAAGACTAAATATGTATGAATGTTTGATTTTATGAACCCTTGTATAAAAGGGTCAATGTATGAATTTCTGTTATTAATATAATTTTAATTTGAATATGTTTTTCACAACTGTTGAAAGGGGGGAAGTTTTCCAAGATAGACCATAGATTCTATGAGATAGATGGTGAAGGGAAAACCAAGTATAGTTGAGATGAACCTCACTAGACTAGTACCTACTGGGTTTAATTGCTCAACAATCCTCTAATCCGAAAATGAATTACCAGTCAGAGTGGTAGTTGGAAGACCATCCTCAAGAATTAATGAGGATATGGGGTAGGGTACCCATCTGTAAGGCTTCCAGGTCTCACCACGAATGGGGATTCGGGCCCATGCAACCTTGATGAAGAAGGAAATAAATGAGGTAATTCTGGGTACAGAGATAGATCTGCGAGATATCAGAGTAGAGAAAAACACTATCCAGAGAAGAGCAGGAATATACTTTGGTTCTGAAGTAGAGAGAAAAGATGAGAAGAAATCTTGTTTTGGCTGTAAGAAGCTTGGGGCAGGGTTTCACTACAATAAGATAAATGAGGTTGATAAGTGACTAAGGAAGTACTCATGTAGACCTCCTTGCTTGGAGCAGAGAAAACCAGTTGCCCAGTTTCTATGGGAGAAGGAGAGTAACCTTTGTCCTTGACTATTGTGGAGCAAAGAGAAAGAATCTCTCTCAGAGCATCATGGTCTATGTCGGGGGTGGCCAGTGGTAAATCTAGTAGGAGTGGTTGTACCTATGGTTGGGAGGAGACGGGCACCCCTTTCAAAAATTTCTTCACATTCTCTAGTTTTGATAAGTATTTTCATACTATGTGTATTACGTTGAATGTAATCATAAAATATCTGATTTTATAATTCAGTCCTCCACTATCTAAATAATTATTAGAAAATCTTTGTGATTTCAGTAAACTGTTATATATATATGATCTTTCATTTTATCTCAGTTTTGCTACTAGGTAGTTATGAGATATGAATCCACAAGAGGGAGGGGGTATGATTGAATGAAACGCCTAATTCCTGCCGACCTTTTGAAGTTTACCTTAGCGGGGGTGTCAAAGTTCAAATTCTATGGGAGAAGGATTTTTTTCCTTTAGACCATCCACCCATCAGACCGAGGGATCATGCCCATGCCCTTAACCTCTTTACTACAGAGAGTATATTGCTTTTATCTCTTAAGATTTTCTAAGAGACCCATGTGACCAGGGTCTGCGGACCCTACTTTAGTTCGAAAGGAGCTAGCCATTTGGGACTTCGGGACTTACATCCCCACAATCCTAAGAAATAGCCGAAGGTCGGAGTCGCTAATTGATGAGGGCCATCAATCTGGAGATCTAGTATGGATCGCTCTCAGACGTCAGATTTGATGTAGGAAGGGAAGAGTTAAGCGCTTCAACGAAGTATTACTTCGAGAGATTTGGAAAGGCCTAGCGCTGAAACTATTGAATGCCGGAGTCACGGAGTAAATATGGACCATTGAACTGGAGGGACACGTTTCCACATATCCAGGGTTATCTGGGACTCCTAGTATTCAATGACTTAGAAATGTGCAAGTTTTCCCTAGAGGTTTGCAAGCCAGAGTAAATCTTGGCCGTAGGCACTAGGTACATGTGGCGACAGATATGGCATGGTTCGGAGGGAATGCCGAGAGACACACTCACCGAATTCCTAAATGTTGAACTACCGAAGTAACATGGACCGTCGATCCTAGGATCCTTTGGGATCCTTCGGAGCTGGTGATCTAAGAGACCCACCTTTGACTACCCGACTAATCGGGAATGTGTCGTGTAGTGACACGTAGCCCCTCCTTATTCCCCGTCAAGTGTTGACCATTGAACTAGGACCGTTGGATGAGGGGGTATGTGGTAAGCGATCCAGTAGTCCATAGATTCCATACTCCAAAGGAAACTGACCAAGATTTTTTGAAGTATGAATTCACCAAAGTCACGAGTGCCGAAGTGAATCTCGACCGTTGGTCGAAGAGGACATGTGGCGCAAGAACTAAGGGTCTGGAGACTTCTCTTCATGTGATTTACGTCAAGGGGATTCGGTAACCGCTGAATCCCGAAGCTATGAAGTAATGATAACCATAGATCTATGGATCTACATGTGATATTGCAGACTGTTAGATTGAAAGACTGAGATGATATCAGTCTATGATGTTGTGGCTCACTGATGTCATCCCAAGTGACGTGGACCCACTTGATGTGTGCCACGTGTCACCTAGTTTTGGATGATTCATGTACCCATTGTGCTTATTAGAGAATGACACATGTCACCCCTATTGAAGATATGTGTCACCCCTTGAATCTCTCCGCGTGTCAGTTCCTGGTTTGTGGTCACCTGATGAATATGGCTGGTGACGTGTATGAGACTCTGGGAGTTTGGGTGACTTCGAGAGTTCGAGGATTTTGGGGTGCGTTATATTTAAGGAATGTACAACAAAAAATGATGACCATCAACCACCGAAGGGCCAAGGCCATGTGGCGAGATATCAAGAGTTTGGAGTCTTGGCATAGTGTGGTAAAAAGGAATTCTTGATAAAGATCGATGATCACCGAAATACTAAGGCTATTGGATTACTGAGAGGGGGGGTGAATCGGTAACAACACAATTATAATACTTTTTCTTCAAATGTTATATCAATGTAGAATTATTATCCAATAATGAGCAGTAATAAATAAACAATCACACACATATACAGTACACCATTGTTTTACATGGAAACCCAA